>VSMD01024947.1:0-14125 GCA_008750895.1 Mirza zaza | reverse complement strand
ATCAATCCAAGAATGGATTAATAAAATGTGGTATATGTATACCATGGAGTACTATTCAGCTCTAAGAAACAACAGTGATATAGCACATCTTATATTTTCCTGGTTAGAACTGGAACCCATACTACTAAGTGAAGTATCCCAAGAATGGAAAAACAAGCACCCCATATATTCACCAGCAAACTG
The DNA here is from genome assembly GCA_008750895.1 of Mirza zaza. Classification (NCBI taxonomy): domain Eukaryota; kingdom Metazoa; phylum Chordata; class Mammalia; order Primates; family Cheirogaleidae; genus Mirza; species Mirza zaza. The sequence goes on along the minus strand of VSMD01024947.1, from coordinate 13,942 downwards.
GTATTAACTGAGCAGCACCTAAGTGGACACATAGGTACTACAGTAATAGGGTATTGGGCAGGGGGGAGGAGGGAGGGGGGCGGGTATATACATACATAATGAGTGAGATGTGCACCATCTGGGGGATGGTCATGCTGGAAACTCGGACTTGTGGGGGGAGGGGGGAAAGGGCATTTATTGAAACCTTAAAATTTGTACCCCCATAATATGCTGAAATAAAAAAACAAAACCAAAAAAAAAAATATTTTATAGGCTACACATTTTCTTTTTTAATTTTTTCCTAGCTTTATAAAGATATAATTGACAAATAAATATTATACACATTTAAGGTGTACAGTGTAATGGTTTTCATTTTTTTAATTTTTTTTTTTTTTTGAGACGGAGTCTCACTTTGTTGCCCAGTATAGAGTGAGTGCTCTGGCATCAGCCTAGCTCACAGCAACCTCAATCTCTTGGGCTCAAGAGATCCTACTGCCTCAGCCTCCCAAGTAGCTGGGACTACAGGCATGCGCCACCATGCCCAGCTAATTTTTTGTATATATATATATTTTTTAGTTGGTCAATTAATTTCTTTCTATTTTTTTTAGTAGAGACAGGGCTCTCACTCTTGCTAAGGCTGGTCTTGAACTCCTGACCTTGAGCAATCGGCCCGCCTCAGCCTCCCAGAGTGCTAGGATTACAGGCGTGAGCCACCGCGCTCGGCCACAGTGTGATGTTTTGATATATGTATACATTGTGAACTGATTACCATAATCAAGCAAATTAACATACTTGTCACCTTGCAGAGTTACCTTTTTTTGGTAGTGAGAACATTTAAGATCTACCCTCTTGGCAAATTTCAAGTATTTGATAAAATATTATTAATTATAGTCACCATGCTGTGCAATAGATCTCCAGAACTTCATCCCTGTAACTAAAACTCTGTACTTTTTGACCAGCACCTCCCCATTTCTCCCATCCCCTGTCCTGGCAACCACCATTCTTCTCTGCTTCCATGAGTTTGGTTTTTTTAGATTCCACACATATGAGATGATGCAGGATATGTTTTTCTGTGTCTGGCTTACTTCACTTAGCACAGTATGTCCAGGTTCATCCATGTAGTTGCAAATGACAAGATATCCTTCATTTTTAAGGCCATTACTTATATTTCTATATTACATTTAATATAGAGAATAATATGCCATTACTTATACCTCTATATTACATTTCTTTATTTCTTTATCGATTCATCTGTGAACAGACAGATGAATGGATAGGTTGTTTCCACATCTTAGCTATTGCAAATAATATTGCAATGACATGGGCGTGCAGATACCTCCTCAAGATTCTGATTTCCTTTCCTTTAGATACATACTCAAAGTGAGATCACTGGATCATAAGACAATTCTATTTTTAATGAAGTGCCACACTGTTTTCTAAAATGTCTGTACTAATTTACCACATCCACAGCGTACAGGAGTTCTATTTTCTCCACATCCTCCCCAACACTTCTTATCTTTTGTCTTTTTGATAATAATTCTCTTCTAACAGGTGTAAGTGAACTGATATTTCACTTTTTTTGGTATATTTATGTATTTATTTTCTTTTTTTTAATTTCAGCATATTATGGGGATACAAATATTTAGGTTACACGTGTTGTCTCCCCCCCCACCCCCCCAGAGTCAGAGCTTCAAGTGTGTCCATCCCCCAGATGGTGGCATCCCACTCAATTATGTATGTATATACCCATCCCCTCTTTCCCCCTCCCATCTGCCCGATGCCCGATAAATGTTATTCCTATATGCCCACTTAGGTGTTGATCTGTTAATACCAATTTGCTGGTGAGTACATGTGGTGCTTTTTTTCCATTCTTGGGATACTTCACTTAGTAGAATGGGTTCCAGCTGTATCCAGGGAAATATAAGAGGTGTTATATCACCATTGTTTCTTATAGCTGAGTAGTACTCCGTGGTATACATATACCACATTTTATTAATCCACTCATGTGTTGATGGTCACTTGGGTTGTTTCCACATTGTTGCAATTGTGAACTTAGCTGCTATAAACATTCGAGTGCAGAGTGTCTTTTGTTCTTTTGGGTAGATGCCCAGTAGTGGAATTGCTGGATCAAATGGTAGATCTACTTCTATCACTTTAAGGTATCTCCATATTGCTTTCCACAGAGGTTGCACTAGTTTGCAGTCCCACCAGCAGTGTAGGAGCATTCCTATGTCTCCACATCCACACCAACATTTATTGTTTTGGGACTTTTTGGTAAAGACCAGTTTCCCTGGAGTTAAGTGATATCTCATTGTGGTTTTGATTTGCATTTCCCTGATGATTAGAGATGTTGAGCATTTTTTCATATGTTTGTTGGCCATTATTCTGTCTTCTTTTGAAAAGTTTCTATTCATGTCCTTTGCCCATTTTTTGATAGGGTTGTTTGATTTTTTTCTTGCTGATTTCCCTGAGTTCTAAATAAATTCTAGTTATCAACCCTTTATCAGATACGTAGCGTGTGAAAATTTTCTCCCATTCTGTAGGTTGTCTGTTTGCTCTTGTAATAGTTTCTTTGTCTGTGCAGAAGCTTTTCTTTTTCTTTTTTTTTTTTTTTTGAGACAGAGTCTTGCTTTGTTGCCCAGGCTAAAGTGAGTGCCATGGCATCAGCCTAGCTCACAGCAACATCAAACTCCTGGGCTCAAGCGATCCTCCTGCCTCAGCCTCCCGAGTAGCTGGGACTACAGGCATGCGCCACCATGACCGGCTAATTTTATATATATATATATATATATATATATATATATATTATATTTTAGTTGGCCAATTAATTTCTTTCTATTTTTATAGTAGAGACGAGGTCTCGCTCAGGCTGGTTTTGAACTCCTGACCTTGAGCAATCCGCCCGCCTCGGCCTCCCAGCGTGCAGAAGCTTTTCAATTTGATCAGGTCCCATTTGTTTATTTTTGTTGTTGCTGTGATTGCCTTTGGGGGCTTCCTCATAAATTCTTTGCCTAGACCAATGTCTAGAAGAGTATTTCCAATGTTTTCCTCTAGAATTTGAATAGTTTCACACCTAATGTTTAAGTCTGTTATCCAGCATGAGTTGATTTTTGTGAGAGGTGAAAGGTGTGGATTCTGTTTCAGTCTTGTGCATGTGGCTATCCAGTTTTCCAAGCATCATTTATTGAATAAGGATTCTTTTCCCTAGCGTATGTTTTTGTCTGCTTTGTCAAAGATTACACGGCTTTATGAGGATGGTTTTATATCTGGGTTCTTGGTTCTGTTCCCCTGGTCAATGTCCCTGTTCTTGTACCAGTCCAATGCTCTTTTAATTACTATAGCCTTGTAGTATAATTTGAAGTCTGATAAATTGATACCACCTATTTTGTTTTTATTGCCTAGGATTGCTTTTGCTCTGTGGGGTCTTCTGTGGTTCCATATGAAGTGTAAAATTATTTTTTCTATATCTGTGAAAAATGATGATGGTGTTTTAATAGGGATTGCATTGACTCTGTAGATCACTTTGGGTAATATAGACATTTTAGCAATGTTGATTCTGCTAACCCACAAGCATGGTATGGTTTTCCACCTGTTTACGTCCTCTGCTATTTCCTTCCTCAATGTTTCATAGTTCTGCCTGTAGAGGTGTTTAACCTTTATGCACACAAACTGGAAAATGTGGAGGAAATGGACAAATTCTTAGAAACACACAGCCTCCCTAGACTCAACCAGGAAAATATAGAATTCCTGAATCAACCAATATCAAGCACTGAAGTTGAAACAGCAATAAAAAACCTTCCTAAAAAGAAAAGTCCTGGACCAGATGGTTTCATACCTGAATTTTACCACACCTGCAAAGGAGAACTGGTGCCTATCCTCAGAAATTATTCCACAACATCGAGAAGGATGGAATCCTCCCCAACACATTTTATGAAGCCAACATCACCCTGATACCCAAACCAGGAAAGGATGCAACAAAAAAAGAAAAATACAGACTAATATCCCTTATGAATATAGTTGCAAAAATTCTCAAAAGAATTCTAGCTAACTGAATCCAGGTGAATATCAAGAAAATAATCCATCATGACCCAGTGGGCTTCATCCCAGAGATGCAGGGATGGTTCAACATACACAAATCTATAAATGTAATTCACCACATAAACGGGGGCAAAAACAAAGACCATATGATCCTCTCAGTAGATGCAGAAAAAGCATTTGACAAAATTCAACACCCTTTTATGATAAGAACGTTCAACAAAATAGGCATAGATGGGGCTTACCTAAAAATGATACAAAGCCATAAATGGTACAAAGCCAAAATGATACAAGCCATACAAAGCCACAACCAACATCATATTGAATGGGGAAAATTGAAAGCATTCTCACTTACAACTGGAACAAGGCAAGGTTGCCCACAATCTCCACTTATATTCAACATAGTGCTGGAAGTCCTTGCTATAGCAATCAGACAAGAGAGCAGAATTAAGGTGGTCTAAATGGGGGCTGAAGAGATCAAACTCTCACTCTTTGCTGATGACATGATATTATACCTAGAAAACCCCAAGGATTCAACCAAGAGACTCCTTGAACTGATCAATGAACTTGGTAAAGTCTCAGGATACAAAATCAATACACAGAAACTGAGGCATTCATATATGCCAACAATAGTACAAGTGAGAACCAAATCAAAGACTCAATTCCCTTCAAAATAGAAACAAAGAAAATAAAGTACCTAGGAATATATTTAACTGAGGAGGTAAAAGAACTCTACATGGAGAACTATGAAATACTGAAGAAGGAAATAGCAGAGGATGTAAACAGGTGGAAGAATATACCATGCTCATGGGGGGGCAGAATCAACATTGTTAAAATGTCTTTACTACCCAAAGTGACCTACAGTGTCAATGCAATCCCTATTAAAATACCATCATCATTTTTCACAGATATAGAAAAAATTGTTTTACGCTTCATATGGAACCAGAGAAGACCCCATATAGCAAAATCAATCCTAGGCAATAAAAACAAAATAGGCGGTATCAATTTACCAGATTTCAAACTATACTACAAGGCTATAGTAATTAAAACAGCTCGGGACTGGCACAAGAACAGGGACATTGACCAGTGGAACAGAACAGATAATCCAGATATAAAACCATCCTCATATAGCCAACTAATCTTCAACAAAGCAGAAAAAAACGTACACTGGGGAAAAGAATCCTTATTCAATAAATGGTGCTATGAAAACTGGATAGCCACATGAAGAAAACTGAAAAATACAATGCAGTTGGATGCCGGCAGTGTGCTGTGGGATGAATGGGTAGGACACTTGATCATTGAAGTCTGGGTTTCCTATTGGAGATGAGGTCTGCTTTGGGTCTTGAAGAATATATAAGTTAGAAAGAAAAAGAATGGGTAGAAGGTGTTGCAAGTAAAGAACAAAAAGAATGTGCTAGGCAAGATGATGGAAAGTATTTTGAGTTCAGTAGTTTGATATGCTTGGCTATAGGGTTCTTATGAGGAATTGTCATGGGTCAATAATGTAGGCAGAGGAAAGGGCAAGGTTATTGAACACCCTCCAATAATATTAAGCTGAGGAACTTGGATTTTATTTTTCCCAACATAGAGAGAAAATGAATGTATTTAGGAAAGAGGATCCATCAATAGGGTGCATTTTAAGCAGATCACTTGCTGCAATTTAAAATACGTCTTAGAAAGGGGAAGAAGGAAAAGCATTTTAATAACTCAAGAAAGAATTTATAAGAAATTAATTAAGAAATAGATTAGGAGTGAAGAATAGGAATTGGTTTTTGGAGACAGTAGAGGAATAGAATTATCAGGATTTGGGATTTGATTGGAAGCGAGAAATAAATAAGAGAAAATAACCTAGACGTAATCTCTGTGGTTTGCTTTTCTGGATGTAGAAGGAACATGTTGGAGGGCCGGCTGAAAAGTTCAACTTTACATGAATTGGTAATTAGAACAGTTTCTCCCAAATTAGAAGGAATGATCTCAAGAATCATTATTTTAATACTAATGGGACAAATCTCATGGAAATAATGATCTCATATTCACCATGCCCTCTGAGGCAAGCGCCTCCGGGCACGGAAGGACTCATTAAGCTTTTGCTAACCGACTCCAAACTATGGAGTTGGGCCATTAGAAAGTTTGCGGTGCTTACCTCTGGGCTGTGCCTCTGAGTTGACAGTTTCTTGGGGGTGGCCTTGTCATCCCTACTGAAATGAGCTCTAAGTCCTGGGTGAATGAGGACACCCCCAGTGAGAGATCTGCGTAGTGAGTCAACGTGTCTGCACTCTCATTGCCCCGTGCGAAGACAGAGAAAATTTGATCCCTTGGGTTTTTCCTCATTTGTCTGACTTAATTCTGTCTCTGGGCAATAAATCCACAGTAGGCCAAACCACATAACTGCTTAAAAGTCCAACAGCTGGTGAATTAAGTCAGTAAACTCTCCAGTTTAAACTTACTTTATTTTTATGACTCACGTTATTTGATGGAACTGATCATGCCACTCCTTTACTTTTGTCATTGAAGATATAGTTATACTAATAATCAAAACACTGTTTTCCCCAGTGCCACCCAGGTAAAACAAAGAGGAGGATTAAAACAATTCAGGTTAATAAATATTTCTCTGAAATAGTCAGTCTTGAATCTTGTCATTATTCGTGCTTTCCACATTCTGATCTTGAAAATACTTGAAATTCAATACTTCTGGTCTTGAAAATACTATATTCCAGAAAATGAAATGAATTTCAACTTTATTATTTGTTTGTAAAATACAAACAAAAATCCATATATATGAGATATATATATGCGCATATATATGTGCATATATATGTATCAGTGATTTCTTCAGATTGTTTTAAGTCTTATTTTTTAATTCATCATAAAGTAAAACTATAAATTTTGGGTGAACAGTTCTATGAGTTTTTCATATGTATATAGATTTAGGTAATTACCACCAAGATCAGGAATATAACAGTTCCACCACCCCAGAAAACTTCCTTGTGCTATTTCTTTATTGACCCACTCTCCCTCAACTTTAAACTCTGAATACTACTGCTCTGTTTCTATCACTACAGTTTTTTTCTTTGGAGAATGATATATAAATGTAACCATAAAGTAACTTGGTTGGTTTTAAAATTGCCTTCTTTCAATCATTAGCATGTGTTTAAGGCTTATTCAAATTGTTGTATCAGCAGTCCATTCTTTCATTTTTGCTGAGTAGAATCGCATTGTGTGAGTGACTTCAGTTTGCTTATCTGTTCACTGGTTGAGGAATATTTGGGTTATTTGGGGCAATTGTAAATAGAGCTGCTGTAAACATTTGAATACAAGTTTTCATGGGAACAAAGGGTTTCACTTCTCTAGAGTAAATACTCAAAAGTGGGATAACAGGGTCATAGCAAAAGTGTATGTTTATAAGAAAATGTCAAACTATTTTCCAGAATGGTGGGCCATTTTGCATTCCCACAAGCAATGTATCAGAGTTCCAGTTGCTTTGCTATATTGTCAGCATTTGGTAGTATCAGTATTTAATTTTAGCTATACTAATATGTGTGTAGTGGTATTTCACCATGGTTTTAATTTTCCTAATATTTACTGACATCGAACATCTTTTCTCGTACTTATTTGTCACCAATATACCTTTTTCTTTAAAATCTCTGTTTAGGTTTTTGCCCATTTTAAAAATTGGGTTGATTGTCTTCTTCCTGAAGAGTTTTGATCTTTCTTTAACAATTATGGAAAGAAGTCACTTGGTGAATACATAATTTGCAAATACTGTATGATAACCTATAACACGGTTTTTCATTCTCTTAACAATGCCTTTCAGCAGAGTTTTTAATTTGGAATAAGTTCAATTTGTCAATTTCTCTTACAAGTTGGACTTTTAGTGTTCTAAGAACTCTTTTCCTAACCACAGGCCAAAAAGATTTTTTCTTTTGTTTTCTACTAAAAGTCTTATGATTTTATATTTTACATTTAGGTCTATAATCCATTTTGAGAATTTTTTTAGAAGGCATGAGAATTTTTTAAGTTGCATATGATGTCCAGTTGTTCCCAACAATTTGTTGAAAATACTTGTTAAATTATTTTTGCCTCTTTGTCAAAACTCAATTGGCCATAATTCTGTGGGTCATTTCTGGGCTCCTACTCTGTTTCATTGATCTGTGTGTATATTTCTTAGCCAATACTACATTGTCTTGATTATTTTAGCTTGATAGTAAGTCTTAAAATCAGGCACTGTAATTCTTTAACTTTAATCTTATTTTTAGTATTTGTTCTAAAGTTTCCTTTTCTTTACCACATAAATCAGAATTAATTTGTCTGTATCTCCAAAGGTCTTGGAGGGATTTTGATTAGAATTACATTAAATCAATAGATCAATTTGGATTGAATCAACAGCGTTACCACATTGAGTCTTTAAATTCATGAACATGGCATGTCACCATATTAATTTGATATCGTTTATTTCTTTGGTAAGCTTTTCTAGATTTCAGCATACAGATATTTTGTATATTTTATTCAACTTATACCCAAATATTTCATTTTTTAGCTATTGTAAGAGGTATTTTTAAAAAGTTTTGGTGCCTAATATGTAGAATAGGATTGAATTTTATGTGTTTATTTTGTATCCTTTGCCTAAATAAACTCACTTAACAGTTTCCTTATTTGTTATATAGATTCTTTGGTATTATCTATGTGGGTAATCATGTTGCTGTGAATAGATTTAGTTTTATTTTTTCCTTTCTAATTCATATGGCATTTATTTCTTTTTCTTGCTTTATTTCTCTGGCTATGACATCCAGTAAGATGTTGAATAGGAGTGATGAGAATGGACTTTCTCTGCTCCTGATCTTAACAAGAAACCATTCAGTATTAAGTAAGAAGGTATTTTGGGGGTACAGTGCAATATCTTAATACCTTTAAACAATGCGTAATGATTAAAGCAAATTAGTATATCCATCACCTCAAACATTTATCATTTCTTTGAGTTGGAAACATTCAAATTCCTCTCTTCCAGCTATTTGAAAATATATAATAAATTATTGTTAACTGTAGTCACCTTATAATACTATAAAACACTAGAAATTATTTCTCCCATCTAGATGTAATTTTGTATCCATTAATCAACGTCTCCCTATCTCACCTCCCCCACCTTCTCTACCTCTAGTTACTACTATTCTCTTCTCTAGTTCTGTTAGATCAACTTATTTAGCTTCCATATATGAGTGAGAAAATGGCATATTTATCTTCCTGTGCCTGGCTTATTTCACTTAACATAATTATTCCTCCAGATTCATCCATGTTGCCACAAATGACAGGATTTCTGCAATCTATGTTAATGAGAGATTTTTTTAGTTTTCTCTTTTGTTCTGTGTTTGGTTTTTATATTTGGATAATGCTTGCCTCATAAAATGAGCTAGAATGTGTTTGTTCTTCTATTATTTTCTACAAAAGCTTTTGTAGAACTGGTATTATTTCTTCTTCAAATATTTGGTAGAATTTGCCAGTGAAAGCTTCTGGGCTTGGAGATATTTTTGGAAGGTTTTTTTTCTTTTTTATTTCAGCATATTATGGGGGTACAAATGTTGTTATGGTTATGTATATTGCCCTTGCCTCCCCTCTGGAAGGTTTTTAATGATGAATTATTTTCATTTTCTATAAGACTATTCAGGTAGTATGTCATCGTGGAAGAGTTTTGGTAGTTTGTGGGTTTTGGAAAATTGGTCTGTTCCTCTAAGTTTTAGAATTTACGTGTGTAGTACTATTATTTGAAGTGATCCTTTTTAATCCTTTTAATATCTCTGTAATCTGAACTGAAATCTCTAGTGTTATTCCTGATATTGGTAATTTTGGTCTTCTTATTTTTGTTAGTAGTACTAAATGTTTACCAATTTTATTGATGACCAGGTTTTCTTTATTAGTTTTTAGAGATTTTATCTCATTTTTCTGTTGTCAAATTTATTGATTTCTTTTTAAATTTTTCTTCTATTTGCTTAAAGTTTATGTTTTCATATTTTATACTTTCCTAATGTGTAGCTATTTGTTACATGCTATAAGCTCCTTTAATTACTCCATCTAGTTTAATAAATAATGGAATGAACCAATCAGATTCACTCAGATAGTAGTCACTAAATGGGACTAGGAGGTGAAAATGAAGGTTATTGGCAATATGACTGTGTCCTAGGAGACTGTGGTCTATTTTAGCAGCAGTAGGTGGTCCTTTACCTTCCACATGATGCCTAGAGATTGCCATCAGGCTTATCCCCAGCTAAACCATTCTCCAGAGTGGCTCTCCTTCAACAGTTTTACAACCTGAAAGACTTTTGGAAATTATGGAATTCAAGTCTTCATTTTATAAATGGTTACAAATTCAAAATCTGAAAAGCAGTAGCATTTTTATGCACTAACAGCAAACTACCTGAAAAAGAAATCAAGAAAACAACCCCATTTAAAATAGCATCAAAAAATAATTAAGAGTAATTTTAACTAAGAAAGTGAAAGATCACCACACTGAAAATTATAAAACATTGAAAGATATTGAGGAAGATGCAAATAAATGGAAAAATAGCTCATGTTCATGGATTGGAAGAATTAATATTGTAAAAATGTTCATACTACCCAAAGTGACCTACAGATTCAATGAAATCCCTATCAAAATTCTAATGTCATTTTTCACAGAAATAGAAAAAAAATTCTATTATTTATATAGAGCCAGAAAATAGCTCTGAATATTTCTGAATAGCCAAAGCAATCTTGAGCAAAAATAATAAAGTTGGAGACATCACATTCCCTGACTTCAAAATATACTATAAAGCTATTATAATTAGAACAGCATAGTACTGGCATAAAAACAGACACATCAAACATGAAAGAGGGTAGGAAGCCCAGAAATATACCAACACATATATGGTCAGTTGATTTTCAACAAAGGTGCCAAGAACACACCATGGGGAAAGGACAGTCTTCAATAAATGGTGTTGGGAAAACTAGACCTACACATGCAGAAAAATGATATTGAACCTTTATCTCATATCACATAAAATCAACTCAAAATGAACAAAAGCAAAAATAGACAAATGGGTTACATCAAACTAAAAAGGTTCTGCACAGCAAAGGAAAAAAATTAACACAGTGAAGAGAACAATTTATGGATTGAGAGAAAATATTTGCAAGACATACATCTGTTAAGGGACTAATATCCAAAATATATAAAGAGCTCAAATAACTAAATGGGAAGAAAACAAATACCTGTTAAAAAATGAGCAGAAGATCTAGACAGACATTTCTTAAAAGAAGATGGCCAAAAGATATATGAAAAAATGTCCAACATCTCTAACCATCAGGGAAATGCAAATTAAAATCACGAGATATCACCTCACACCTGTTAGAATGGCTATTACCAAAAAGACAAGTGATAACAAGTGTTAAAGAGGATATGGAGAAAAGGGAGCCCTTGAATATTATTGACAGGAATGTAAATTAGTATCGCTGTTTTGGAAAATAATAAGAAATTTCTTCAAAAACTAAAAATAGAATTATTATAACATGCAGCAATCTCTCTTCTGGATATATATACAAAGAAATGCAATTGCTATATCAAAGGGATATCTGCACTCCCATGTTCATTTCACCATTATCCAAAATAGCCCAGATTTGGGAGCAACCTAAGTGTCCATCAACAGATGAATGGATAAAGAAAATATGGTATATGAAGAAGGGAAAATGGCAGAATAAAGGTAAACCCCCGGACTCCTGCTCCCAGAGAAGGAGACACAGATCTTGGTCTCCTACACGCTAGTGGATCTCCCCACTACAAAGACAGCATTGAGAATCTGCAGAGGTTCAGTGCGGGACTCTCAGAAAAGGAAAAACAAGGTGATCAGGGGATAACATCATGGTCTCTGGAGAGTGCAAAGCAAACAATAGGGCGTGTGGAAGGGCGCCGGCCCACAGGGCCTGGGGGTGAAGTGGGATCAGACCCACAGGAGAACTCCTTGCTTCCACATTGACCTCCACACCCACCCAGCCAGGGACCTGTCTAAACCTGGTGCAAAATCGCCTCAGAAAAGGGTGCTGGAGAGTGTGGGTAATGGTGGAAAACAATGTGAACTCCCCTGAGCCCCGTGCTAGGACAGCTCCAAGATGGGAGGAAACTGAACTGAGCTGAGAGGGGAGGCCTCTCAGATGTCTTGCCTCTGGCAACCAGCAGGACTAAGTTGGGGGCTTTAAGCTGGAACTGTCCCAGGCGAATAAGACTGGACAGGGCCGGTCAGTAAGAGCGAGGGCTATGGCTGAACTGGCGGTCGGGCAGGCAGCACAGAAGAGGCTATGGGGCATCCTATTGATCCAGGATCCCTACCTGGCACCTGCTGCACCCTAAACAGTCGCCCCCAGTACTGGTGCCCTGTGGGTGGGCAAGCGGTTGCCATTGAGGGGGTCCACGGCCCAGCTGTCTCACGGTGCACAGGCAAGCCTCCCTCCCCCGCCCAGCCTAGAGTCTCTCCTGGCAAATCCCACCCCTACACAATCTGTGATCGGCTTGCCAGGCCTGGCTCCATCAACAAAATACTGAGAAGTCTAACAGCATAGGGGAGTAACAGCCACTGCGGCGCGGAGGTGCAGGGAAGACTGGGGAGATACCTCTTCCCCTCAGCCCACATCTCTCTTGCAAAAGTGTTAGGCTCCACACCTGGAGGCGGGGCGAGACAAGAAAACCCACCCTCCCCAAAATCTAGGGAGAACCCACTGAAACTACCCCTATCAGGGGAATCTTCCAAGTGTGGTGGAAGAGCTCCCCCCAGTGGCTGATCAAGAAACTACAAAAGAGAGGATGCCTGAGCTCCAGCAATTGATGCATATGGGGAGGCCCCAGCGTAATTCAAAAAATCAAACTGAAAATACTTCCCCTAGAAGATACACGAGCTCTCAAGAAATAGAGACTGACTAACCCAAAACATTAAAATGACAGAACAATTCCAAAATTGGATTGTAAGAAAGCTCAATGATATGCAAGAAAAAATGGATAACCAACACAAAGAAACTACAAAGAAGATACAGGACTTGGAACAAAGATTCTTGGAGATCAATTATTGAAGAAGAATCAATCCAATATGCTGGAAATGAATTTATTCAGGGAAATTCAAAACACAGTGGAAAGCCTCAAAATACAGTGGACCAAACAGAAGAAAGAATCTCAGAGGTTGAAGACAACTCATTCAAATCAAATAAGTTAATCACAGAGTTAGAGCAGAAAAATAAGAGACATGAGCAAAGCTTACAAGAATTGTGGGATTATACGAAGAAAAATAACCTGCGGGTCCATTGGATTCCGGAGAAGGAATAAGAAAAAACCCAAGGGTTGGATAAGCTACTTGAAGAAATAATTGAGGAAAACTTCCCAGGTTTAACCAGTAACCTAGAATTAGAAATACAAGAGGCAAAAACGACTCCTGGGAGATACAATGCAAACAGGAAAACACCACGACATGCAGTCATCAGACTGACCAAAATATCAACAAAAGAGACCCTCCTACAAGCTGTAAGGTGAAAGAAGCAAGTTACATACAAAGGAAAACCGATCCGAATAATGCCAGATTTCTCAACTGAAACGATGCAAGCAAGGAGAAACTGGGGCCCCATTCTCACTCTTTTGAAACAAAATAATGCCCAGCCTAGAATCTTGTACCCTGAAAAACTGAGCTTTATATATGAAGGAGAAATTAAGACATTCTCAGATGAGCAACGTCTCAGAGAATTCACCAAGACAAGACAAGCCCTACAAGAAGTACTCAAATAAGTGTTACGCACGGAACACCATAATAAAAACTCACGAATATAAAAACAACCAAAACCCAAAGACTAAAGGCCTGATAATACAATGGCTCAAGAGAAAAATCAAAGCAAAACATACAACCCAACAGAATGAACAGTAATCTGCCTC
>VSMD01024945.1:0-44542 GCA_008750895.1 Mirza zaza | reverse complement strand
CTGTCTCAAAAAAAAAAAAAAAAAAAATTCCATGAAAGAAGAAACTAAGAGAATGAAAAGAATCTAAAAAGAGAAGTTTCCAAATTTATTTAATAGATTTTAATTAATTTATTTTTTTTGAGACAGTCTCACTTTATTGCCCAGGCTAGAGTGAGTGCCGTGGCGTCAGCCTAGCTCACAGCAACCTCAATCTCCTGGGCTCAAGCGATCCTCCTGCCTCAGCCTCCCAAGTAGCTGGGACTACAGGCATGTGCCACCATGCCCGGCTAATTTTTTCTATATATATTAGTTGGCCAATTAATTTCTTTCTATTTATAGTAGAGACGGGGTCTCGCTCTTGCTCAGGGTGGTTTCAAACTCCTGACCTTGAGCAATCCGCCCGCCTGGGCCTCCCAGAGTGCTAGGATTACAGGCGTGAGCCACAGTGCCCGACCTTTATAATAGATCTTGCTAAAATAAAAAAGGAATAATATGAATATACTATGAATTCACGTTCAGAAATGTTTCATGCTCTTTGCGAGGCCTTGGGATAGTAGTTACACTGGTAGCTGTTCCCTGAACTTTGATTGTCCTTCCTGGTTTAGACAGAAAGGCACACAACTGCCTTCCCAGTTGTTTTGGTTTTACATTGGTTTTTGTTTTTTTTTTAACTTAACCTCACTTAGCAGTCATGAAGACATTCTTCTATACTTAGAAGCTTTAAAGTTTTTCTTTTCATATTTAAGTCTTTAATTCATTTGGAACTGATTTCTTTTTATATGCAATAGATTTTTCTATAGGGGCCCAATTGCGCCAGGACCACCTATTGGAAAGTCCTTTCTCCACCGTCTGCTGTCCCATCTGTGTCCTTTATCAAGTCTCTATAAACACGGGGATTTGTTTTATTTGTCTATCTCTGAGCCAATATTGCACAAGCTTTATTATCAAAGCTTTGTAAGTTTTAATATCTGAGAAAAGCAAATCTTTCTGTTTCTGTTCATACAATACGTAGCTTTTGGGTCTGGCTTTAGTCCTTTGGCTAAATGCACCTGAGATTCTTCCATGTTGTGGCATGAATAAATAGCCTGTTCTTTGTGTGGCTGAGCAGTAGTCTATTAAATAGATATACCATGGTACGTTTATCCAGTTGTCAGATGAAAGACATCTGGGTCGCTTACAGTTTTTAGTGATCATGGAGAAAGCTGACACAAACATTTACATTACTGGGTTTCGTGTTAAATACATTTTCATTTCTCTTAGGATACTTCAGAGTGGGATTGCTGAGTCATAGAGCAAGTGTATGCTTAACTCTATAAAAAACTGCCAGACTTGATATGTAAAGTGTGGTCCAATTTTGCATTCTCACCAGCAACGTGAGAATGGGTTTCCAGTTGATCTACGTCCTTGTCAGCACTCGCTGTCATTTTTTTTTTTCATAGCCATTCTAGTAGGTGTGTAGTGGCATCTCATGATTTTTAATTTGCATTTCTTTAATGATTATGTTGAACATCTGTTCATCATTTGCTTATTTGCCATTCACATATTTCTATGGTGAAGTGTATATTCAGATTTTTTTTTTTGCCCATTTAAAAAATAGGGTTGTTTTCTTATTGTTGAGTTTTGAGAGTTCTTTTTTTGGGGTACAAGTGCTCTGCTAGGAACGGATGTTTTATTCTGATGGCTGCAATTTTCTCAGAGTATGAAGCAAGAGCATCACCCAAGAGTGAGGATGGAGGAGGAGGTGTAGGAAGTTTAAGGATAAGAAAAAAACTAAGAACCAATCTCCTGAGGGATTAGGACTATAAATGGATTAGGGGTGTGTGCTATGGCTGCCTGCTGGCATCAGGGCCATGGGAGCCTTGTGGTCATGTGGCGAAGCTGGGACCAGTGTCACCGTGGTCAGGATTTTTCTTTTAAGCCACGATTAGTGAGTGCATGGGAGGAGGAATGAAGTGGGTGGAGGAGTGGATTTAACTAGGGCTCTACTTTTGCCAAGTGAGTATGACAAAACAAAGTGGAGGAAGGGACTTGAGGGTACATGCAGGGGATACATTATAGTGGCTGCCGTGGAATATAAATGGAGCAAAAATGGAAGAGATTGTCAGAGGATGGGGGCAGTGAGACGGGGCTAGGGTCGCTGGATCGGAGGGTCCGGCATAGCTGAGGATGCTGGGCGCAGGAGGGAGGGGAGTAGGGAGGCAGAAGACAGCTGCCCGAGAGCGGGATGCTTGCTGTAGAGGTGACGTTGGGTTGCAGATCTCTGTAGTGACAAGGTCCGGGGTGTGACCACAGATGTGAGTGTCTGAGTTGGGTAGAGGATTCCAGTGGGGAAAATCAATGGAAGAGAACAGGCCAAGAAACTGAGAGGCCAGAGTGTGTATAAATTCGCTGAGAATCAGGACTGGCTAGTATTAAAGAGAATGACGGTGAACCAAGAGGTAAGTTAGGGTGACCTGGGGTTGGTCGGTGACAGCAGCCATAGGTGAAGTAGAAGGCATAGTCTGATGACATGAGATTCAAAACTTCTCTGGGCCCCCCGGAGGGGGCTGTGGAAGAAAAGGTGGCTAACAGCTGAGCGCGCTAAGAAGGCAGTGGTCTCCTGGGAGAACCAGGATTTCACAGTTTAAAGCAAAAAATGGGCGATCCACATGTTTTATGGACCTTGTTGATCAATGACAGAAAGCAAGGAGCAGAATGATACGTCAAGCAGGATACCATCTCTGTATAAAGAGAGAGAAAAGGAAGAACCTCAAACAATGCTATCCATTTTCTTTTGGGGCACGGAAACCTGCACGTGCACGCATGGGGAAAACTCTGGAAGAATGCGTACTGGTAACAGGGGGCGAGGAAGTTGGCAGGCAGAGTGGTTATCGAAAGAGACTTCAGCCTTATCTGTAGTGGTAGGCGTCTACGAGGAGAAATGCATTTTTATACTATATGATTTGTGAAATTAAATTTTAAAAAGGAACAGGATGGGGCTCTGTGCTCAGTGTAGAGACTGTGGAGAGGAAGGACCCAGAGTGCACGGCTGTCGGACTGTTGTGCTTTCAGCCAGTTGGTGAACTGAGGGTCATGGGGGAAGAGGTGTGAGGTGTCCCTGGAGGGAAGGGGACGTTTTCACCACCAGGCATCTGGGCAGAAGCTGATCTTGCATCGGGCACTGTGGTCAGGAGAGGAAGGGAAGCAACCAGGACCTCACAGAGTCGGGTCAGAGATCCCCGGAGGGGAAGGAGCTGGCTGCTGGCTGCAGAGCGACAAGTTGCGCGGGAGGCAGAGGTGTTGCGTGAGGGACTCCGAGGATAGGTCCAGTCCCGTGCTGTCCAGCACAGCAGCAGCAGCCGGCCACGCATGGCTACTTAAATTTAAACTCGTCGCAACGAAATGAAATGCAATTAAAATTCAGTTCCCCAGGTGCTGTAGCCACATTAAAAGTGCTCAGTAGCCCCATGTGGTTGGTGGCTCCTGTCCCGAACGGTGCAGATATAGACTATTTCCACCAGTGCCAGAAGTTCTGTTGGCCAGAGCTGCGCTAGAGCCTCCAGCTCTGAGAGTGGCCACAGTATGTCTCCTCTTACCCCTGGACCTTTCTGTAGAATTGTGAACAGCACCCACCCTGTCCTGCTGTCCCTCGAGGAATCCGGAGGAGGAAAGGACGGGTAGGCGGTGGCCGGCGCCGTGGAGGTGCAGGGGAGGTCAGATTTCTAAGCCTGCTCGGGGCTGCACCTTCCGGTAATCGGAGACAACGTGGCAGGAGTGGGAAGGGGACAGGGACCGGAAGGGGACAGGGACCGGAGGAGGACAGGGACCGGAGGAGGACAGGGACTGGAAGGGGCTCTGTCCCTATATTCCAGAGGGTGGGAGTTAGCCTGTGGCATTATTTCATACCTAATGCTGGTAAGGCCCTCGCGTGCTGGTTACACATCTGGGAAAGTCACTGTATTCGTTTCTGCGGGAGGAGTTTATTCATCCTTGCGTGTTCCAGGGGCGTTTGTCTTATGGGGCCAAATGGCCATTGTGTCTGATAAATAATCTGTGCTTCTTGTGTGTCTGTTCCTCTGTCTCTTACGTGGAGGGCCACGTCTGATGCTCTGGTCTCAGGGACACAGCGCTGCCGTGTGGTTTTAACCCAATACACCAAGTTTGACAGCTTGGAGAGGATAGACTTGTGCTTCATTACTGAGAGTCCATGATCACTGGAGCTTGGTGTTATTTATTTTTACTCAAAAAAAGAAAAGCTCTCTGAAAATTAATTTAAATGTTCTTAGTTTATGTAATTGGCTCATTTCCTGCTTCCCCCAACTCAAAAGGGAAAAAGTGACAAGGTCTTTTTTTTTTTTTAAAGATCTGGAGACTTTATGTGTGATTCATGGTGCCAAAAGGGTATTAGCTACCCAGGAGCAACCTTTAATCTAGGGAGGAAATTATGAGTTTATGGTTCGTTTTGTGGTCAACACCATTCTTTCTAGATTTTTCTATGGCCTAAACTGTGAGGAAATAATTGGAAATGCTATGATGAAAATAATAGAGTGATTCCTCTTGTTGCTATGGTGACAAGAATAAATTGAATCCATTGCTCTGAAAAATTGCCCAAAAGTGTACTTTAGCATGCCACAGTGGGTGTATTTGTTAGGAATTTTAATCTGTCAGCTTCCATCAAAATGGCGCAGCACTCAGAGAAATATTTTACATCTGCACTTTCAGCTGGTTTTGATTATTTTAAAAGAAAGCAGTGGAGAAGAAACAGTCATCATTATATTGGAAATTTAAATAATTTTCTAAAAGTGTCTTGCCAGGTACAAACCTAAAAGCACATTACAATTTTGCTTCCATCATGGAAAATGTCATTGTCGGCACCAGTGTTGCTTTGGATGGTTTTTCAGGTCATTGATGATTGTTAGTATGAAATGGATTCACAATACCTGGTTCAGAAGCCAGAGGAAGTGGATTCTGAATCTGGTTCATCATAAGGCAGTCATACAGGCTTAAAAGAGTCAGAGAACCTCAGTGCCTTGGTTTTCTCCCATTTAATTTTTGGTACTAAGCATTTTAATAATGAGAACACGTACAAAATGCACTGCATTAAGCATTTTGTGGGTATTGTCTATGTTTTTAACGTGTGTTTTTTTTTTTTAGACAGAATCTCACTTTGTTGCCCAGGCTAGCGTGCTGTGGCGTCAGCCTAGCTCACAGCAACCTCAAACTCCTAGGCTCAAGAGATCCTGCTGCCTCAGCCTCTTGAGTAGCTGGGACTACAGGCATGTGCCACCATGCCCGGCTAATTTTTTCTATATATATATTAGTTGGCCAATTAATTTCTTTCTATTTATAGTAGAGACGGGGTCTCGCTCTTGCTCAGGCTGGTTTCGAACTCCTGAGCTTGAGCCATCCGCCCGCCTCAGCCTCCCAGAGTGCTAGGATTACAGGCGTGAGCCACCGCGCCCGGCCTGCAGCTGGCTTGTGCTAGCTCATGGGAGCTGGCTGTTAAACTTTCAGGAATTTTGCAAGCCAGTTGTTAAACACAGGCATTATTAAAAACTAAATCATCCAAACCCATAATTAATTATCTTAAATGCAGAGGTACTAAATACTCCAAAATCATCATTTCCCAATTATTTTACTACAATTTACTATTATCTGTGCTCTTGAGGTCACTTACGTCTATCGTACCTGTTTGGTGGAAATACCATGTAATGGGGGAGGGGCGGGAAATAGGGCCCAGCTCTTCCCAGCTCTGCGTGCTGTGACCATATGCTGATGGCCTGAAATCAGCCATGGAGGGACAATTTGCATCACAAAAATTGACAAATGTTTCAAAACCAAGGCCTGACTTATTGTATTCTTGATTGCTAGACATAAGAAAGTGATGGAAAAAATGCTTAAAATGCACATTAAATCTAAAAAAATATGTCTGTAGCTATAACATAGCAAATAGCACAAAAATCAGGGATATATTCTTCCAGTATTTGAAAACCCTTATCTGACTCAACAAAGAACTCACTCACGTCATTGTCTAACAAGTGAAGTTCTGATGCATATATTTTTGGGTTTACTTTTACCTTTTTCATTAAGATACACAGAAATGTCAATCAACATTCGTGTTGGAACTACACTGAGTTATCCCCGATGACCCTAGGCTGACCACAGAGAGAAGCAATGGCTGTAGGGGCAGACAATAAACAGTGTTGCATATTATTATTTATAAATTGGGTGTTACACATTCTTTGTATCAGCACAATCTGTAAAAAACTCATGCAGTTGGTGGACATTTACTGGTACATCCCTGGCTCGGGGGAAGGGTGGGCAGAAGGTTCGAGATGGCTGTCAGGAAATGCCTCAGCCCAAGCCTGCTGGCAGAGACACCCTGTGCCTGATGTCTTAGGGCCCCCAACATCCGGTCACTGACTGGCTGCAGCCCAAGGTAGGCCTGGCCTCAGTGCAAACATGGAATGAGTTTCAAAACAAGGGGCCCTGGTCAATTCTCCTGCAGCTGCAGTTCTTCAGGGCACATGCCTGCCTGTGGCTGCCACACTGACACTCAGTGGGGCTGGCACCAGGGCCTCAGCCTACCCGAGAGCGCCTGGGGGCTGCCATGGCCCCTGCACAGTCCCAAGTTGAGGCAAGAGGGCCAGGCCCTTGTATCATAGTCACAGGCTGTGGTCAGCCCCCGGGGAGGAGGCACATCCTTGGATGAGGAAGTTCTCTGTGCCTGGGGACAGTCCCCAGGGATGGCCAGAGCTCTAGGCAGTCGCTGCGAGTGGTCAGTGGCCAGGATTGCTGGGGGCTAAGGTTCGTCCACCCTGAAGAGGGGATTTAGCTGGAGCACCACAGTGTTTATTAGACACCCTTGGAGCTTCACCATGCTCATTAGCATTTAAAAGGCTCTGAGAAATCCTGCAGTGAATCTTGCGTGAGCCAGCACTTCCTCAGCTTATTTCACCAGGAAACCATTTCGCGTGGGTGTGCCTGCGACATCCTGGGGAATTAGTATTCTGGAGAACACGCTCGGGAAGTGCTGGGCTGGCGGGCAAGGCAAGGTCAGATCGTAGCGGGCCGCGCCAGGCAGTTCCAATTTTATGCCGTGGGCACTGGGGAGCTGTTCGCATTTGACCTGCGATTTGGAAAGGGCGCTTTGCAAGTGTGTGGAGGATTTGGTCGGTGAGGGAGAGATGGAGGCAGTTGAAGAGGCTGCCGCAGCTTCCTCAAAGGAGAGGATGTGGCCTTGATTTGGGGGCAGACAGAAGAGGCAAGTCGGAGAATCGACAGTGCTGAGTGACAGGTTATTTTCACATCGCTCTGTGACCTAGCTCAGCACGACTCTATCGCAGTTCACACCTGGTCCCATTTCCAAACTGGTTCCCTTCCTTCCCTTTAATTACCTCCTTCTCCCATTATTTATGTGTCCCTGTCCTTTTGGGCTCCAATTGGCTGTATCCATTTCTTGAGGACTAACGGGGCAGCCTCCTGGATAACGTCACACTTGTTGCTCTGGAATTTAATGCTCCCATGGTTTTTCCGGCGTGTGGGAATCCCCTTAGGTCTATGGTAAAAATAAGCATGCAATGGAGTGGTGCAAACGCTCCCAGGCACTGTCACTCAGATTTTTTCGTTCCTGTACTCTTCCATTTTTATTACTATTGGAAGAATCTTCTTTCTTTTCAAGAAGCTGATCTCTTTCCACCAACTCTATAGGAGGGTGGATTTAATACATTTTTGGATACAGTTTCTCCTCTTTTCTTGCTTCGTCTCATTTCATTGGCAAACGACACCTCTATTTGGGTTAACAAAAAATGGAATCAACTCTGATGCTTCTTTTTCTACTTTTCCCGGGAAAGGAACTTTAAATCAATAAAGGAACTTTAAATCTCTGGCACTCAGAGATTTCATTTACCGATAGTCTGCCTCACGTGAATGAACAGATAACTGAAGGTAGTTCCAGTGGGGATAATTAATGTATCGCCAGAAAGGGAGCCTCCCCTTAAGAGTACTAAAAATGCCAACAGAAAATAAAGGACCGGTTTTTTTTTTTTTTTCCCCTACCTCTAGAATTTTTAAATAGCTGGCCCAGAGGAGAAGCATGTTTTCAAACATGCCAACAGAATCAGTTTTGGATTTTTAATTTGGAGAGCTTTTCTCAGATCTGGAAAAATTCTCGTAAATCAAGGTCGAAGTAAAAATCAGTTCGCATATTTACCTTTTGGGGAACACAGCCTACGAATTCATTTCCAGGTTTTTCTATTTCAAGTAGGGACGAATTGACAATGGGGCTATTTCCAAGTCCTCTGTTATCCACACGCTGCAGGGGGTGTTGCTGGGCTCTGTTTTCCTGCAGTTTGCGAGGCCTCTTGGGGGGGGGCGGCTGTGTCTTGCCTGCTGCCCAGTAGACGACAGCCTAGAGGGAGCTGCAAGTGCAGAGCATGACGCCGCCTGGCTTTCCGCAGGCAAAGCAAGCTGACTGCAAGCTATTTCCTACCCGGGCTGGGCCCTGACACAGCCAGCCAGCTGCGAAAGGGCCCCAGCTGAGACCTTGCTAGAAGAGCTAAGTATGATCAGCCACAGGCTGTTTGCTGAGCGGAGAGCTTCTGCACGCTGACCACAGGACAGGAGTGGTCATTAGGGTCCCTCAGCTTCCCTGCACCACCCGGCTCTGGGGCACAGCAAGGAGGGGGCAGCTTGTGGGAACTGAGACCACCCCCTCCCCAAGATGCTGCTGAGAACCGTTAGTGAAGATGGAAAGACTTGCACGTGATTCTGAGGATGCTGTGCTGAACACTGGAACCCTAGAGAACTCAACTCTAGAAACCAACTCTAGTGTTTTTTTTTTTTTGAGACAGAGTCTCACTCTGTTGCCCAGGCTAGAGTGAGTGCCATGGCATCCGCCTAACTCACAGCAACCTCAAACTCCTGGGCTCAAGCAATCCTGCTGCCTCAGCCTCCCAAGTAGCTGGGACTACAGGCATGTGCCACCATGCCCGGCTAATTTTTTCTATATATGTTAGTTGGCCAATTAATTTCTTTCTATTTTTAGTAGAGACGGGGTCTCGCTCTTGCTCAGGCTGGTTTCGAACTCCTGACCTCGAGCAATCCACCCGGCTCGGCCTCCCAGAGTGCTAGGGTTACAGGCATGAGCCACCGCGCCCGGCCCAACCCTAGTGTTGGTTACCAGTACCACGGATGGGAGCGTTGCAGGCTTTCACACGTCTGTACTGGCCCAGCAGGAACACTAGGATTGGCCCTGACTGCATCATGTGTCTTCAGTGTCCCAGAATCTGATGCTCTGAGCTAAGTCACTCGATTTGATACTCAGAGCAAGAATCCCTTTGGGACAGGCTCGCCCAACAGGGACCCTCCAGGAGTTCCAGAGAAGCTATCTGCAATACACATAATAAATAAAAGATTAGAATCCAGAATGAATAAATAAAGATTCCTGGGAATCTATAAGAAAAAGATAACAAGAAGTCAATGGAAAAAAAAAAAAATCACTAAGAAACAGATGTAAGAAAAATGGGCAAAAAACATGAACAAGCATTTCACAGAAAATAAAAATGGCCAACAAACATCTGAAAAAAATGTTCACTCTCATTAGCAAGCAGGGAAATATAAATTTTAAAGCCACTATGGGACATCAGGGTATACTCATTTAATTGACAAAAATTAGAGTAAAACAATACAAAGTGTTGCTGATGTCATGAGGCAAAGAACTGTCATACCATGCCGTTCAGAGTGAGAATTGGCACAGTTGCATCAGGAAACAATTTAGCATTAATGAGCAAAGTTGAACATCCCTGCAACTCAGCAGTTATACTTCAAGGGAGAAAATTGCAGGAGTATGTGTAGTACCATTATTTTTATTTATTTATTTATTTTCGAGACAAAGTCTTACTCTGTCACCAAGGCTAGAGTGCCATGGCATCTGCCTAGCTCACAGCGACCTCAAACTCTTGGACTCAAGCGATCCTCCTGCCTCAGCCTCCTGAGTAGCTGGGACTACAGGCATGCGCCACCATGCCTGGCTAATTTTTTTTTTTCCTAGATATTTTTAGTTTGCAAATTTCTTTCTAGTTTTTAGTAGAGACAGGGTCTCGCTCTTGCTCAGGCTGGTTTCGAACTCCTGACCTTGAGTGATCCACCCGTCTCAGCCTCCCAGAGTGCTAGGATTACAGGCGTGAGCCACCGCGCCCGGCCTATAGTGTCATTATTTATATGGTAAAAATTAAAAATAACCCAACATGTCCATCTGCAGTGAGTTGGATAAGTAAGTTTTGGTATGCTCATACCACAGAATGCTGTGTGCAGTCAAAAGGTAGAAAGCACAGGTCCATGTATCAATATTGGTGAATCTTAAAAACAAAGTAGAAACAGCAAAAAGCAAGTTATAGGAGAATGCATCCAGTATGAGTCCATTTATATGAAGTTGAACAGGCAAAAGTCAATAATATACTGTTTACATGTGGGGTGGAACTGAAAGAAAAGTAAAAAATTAAATAACTGAAAATCAAGATAGTGGTTACCCATGGAGGAAGACGGAGAGGGAGAGGACGTGACAGGGATGAGTACGCAGAGGGTGTCCCAGTCACCAGTGATGGCCCATTGTCTATGCTGGGTAGTGGCCACGTAGGTGTTTGCTTTACTATTAAACTAGGTATTAGACTACATATTGTTTAAGCTAGAGATATGTACTTATACATATGTGTACTTATACATACATGTACATATGCTACAACTGCTCTGTGCATGATGTCTTTCAAATTTTTAAAGGAAAGGGAAGAAGAAAGGAGGGGGAGGATGAAGACAACAGCTAGACGATGACAAAGGAGATGTCAAGAAGGGTTTTGTGTCCCTGTGTGAAGTGACTTCAGCACTGACCAGTTGTCCGAGGGGAGTAACAGAGGAACGGCCTCACCATCTCGCCAGGGGCCGCTCTGGACTCAGACGCATCCCTGGCCAGGCTGGGTCTGTGTGGTGCCGCCCTGCGACCATGCACCTCTGCAAACTGTGGGGTCAGGGATGGCTTCCCGCAGAAGATGACGCTCGAGTTGCTTCCTGAAGGGTGAAGGGGAGCACGTCCAGGGGCACAGAGACTTGTATTGTGATGTCATATGACTGTCATTCACTTAATATTTATTGAGATCTTATTTTAAAAAAGAGACAAGGACATATAAAGCTGTATCTGGAAACAGCGTCATAACTTTGCTCGAATGAAGAAACTGATGTTAGGAAGAATTGCTTTCAGTTGTAACAGGATCAAGAGAGTCTTAGAGTCATAGTATTTTAGAGGTGGGAAGAGAAGGAAGAAACAACCAGGGAGCATAGCTGCAGTCAGGTGTTGTGTTAGATGTTTCAGCTGTCCAGGTGGGTGGCAAGGGCATTCCAGGTGAAGAGAATGCCTGAGCAAGGGACAGAGGAGGAAATTACAGGGCTCAGTCAAAGAAGGGGAGTAGTGTGGTTTGAGCAGAGTAAACTAATAATAGGTTAGCATTTATTGCAGGGGTTGGAAAAATTTTTTGTAAAGGGCCAGATGGTAAATATTTTCGGCTTTGTGGGCAACATAGTCCCTATTGCAATAACTTAACTCTGCCACTACAGCAAGAAAGGAGCCATAGACAATATGGGTGTCGCTCCATTTCATTCCAATAAAACTTTATAAAAACAAGAGGTGGGGGTGAATTTGGCACATAAGTCAGGGTTTACAAACTCCTGATTTATTGAATGCTTGCTATGTGATGAGCTCTGTGCTAAGCACTTTATATGCATTATCTCAAAGCAGTCACGGGAGCAGGGCACTATTATTCCCAAACCCTCTTATTTGCAGACATGGAAACCAAGGCTGAGAGGTTAAGGTCACTTAGAGGTAGGGTTTGCTTTGGAGAGTCTGCCTGCATTGTTCACTCTGAATCACTCTGCTGCCCTGATAATTAGAGGGATAGGTTGGGGGCATGGGACTGTCACGGGGATCCCTGATGCCAGGCTAAGAGTCATCATGGCTAGATAATAGCAGGCCCTGGAAGGTTCTGAGTGGAGACTGATAGAATCAAGGCTCTTCCACTCCCTGTTCTCAGCCTCGTTCTCCTTCACTAGGTATAACCTAGCGGGCTGCTTCTCACTCAGGCTCCCACAAGCAGGGCGTCAAACACAGATTCCAAGGTCATTGGGGATCAGTGTTGCTGAGATGCAGCACGGCAACTGCAGGGAGTGGCCCAGTGTGTGGGGGCAGTGGGTGACTGTCCAGCATGGGGATTCGGTGTGGCTGGGGTTGCTGGGAGCTCATAGCCTGCAGTAAGAGCTCAAACAGTTTCAGATTAATAACCCCCAGGAGCAGGGTTTTCTGGATTTGCTAAAACAGAAAAACTGCTGTTGGTTCTTGGTGGCTTGTTCGAGTCACGGGAGTGGCACTGTGACAGCTGCCACCAACGGCAACCTGTACTGTGGCAGTCCCCTCACGTCCCAATTCACATTGTCAGAGCTGAAAAGGGAGTTTTAGGGGCAGATCTTGAAGACTTTTATGCTATATCATGGGTCAGCGTCCTCTGAAGTGTGTTCCGTAGAACCCCTGCAATCTATTCTTCGGGAAGAGTCCAGAATTGGTGTTTGGGAAGCTCCACATACTACACCCAACCTCCTGGAGCTGCATGATGTACGGCAGCACTTTATAAGGCTCTGGGAAGTTTTATAATAAAGAAGAATAAACATACCTTTTAACTTGGCATTCCCAAAATTAGTCGGCCACACAAAATTCCTACTTCAAGTAATACCTATAGAAATTCTGTAGTGCTGGTGTTTCCCAGACTTCATTCTGGGAAATAATGTTGCAGGTGATTAGGGTCAAGGGGGTATTTTAGGGAAAGTGGGATCACCAGCTAATCTGTGATTTAGAAAACTAACTCGGGCTGCAGATTAAAAGTAGAGTTGAAGAGAGTGAGACTCAAGCCGGGCAACATGATCCAAAGTCAAGGAAAATAGTTCAGGAAAAAAATGGAGAAGCAAAGCATTGAGGGTGGTCAGAGAGACAGAGAGAGACAGCTTTTGTCCAGACACTTTTCTGAGGTGGGACAGAGCTCACGTGAGGGGACTAGGCATGGCTGGTGAAGGAGGAGAGATTCTGGCATGGTTGACCAGATGGTTGGCTGTGTCTTTGGCCAAGACCAGAAACACCGAAGGAGAACGTCCAACATGGGCGCCTTTTAAAACAGCAAACATCAGTGCTAGTTCCCTTGCCTCTGAGTCCATGCAATTGGTGTCACAGAGCAAGTATGGGCATGGATGACACTGACCCCAGGCTCTGGGATGCAGCAGAGATTTGTAGTTCACATGTCTGACTGAGCTCTCCGCTGCTTTTGTGCTTCTCTGTTTGGTTTCCTCAGCTCGGGGTGTGGAACCTGGCAGGGCACGTTGGCTGGGAACATAAACAAGTCTCTTTCCTGTCAAAATGCCTAATTACAGCCATACATTATGACACAGTTGGCCAGCCCGGTCTGTCAGACAAGCTCACAAACAAGAACGATTGTTTTAGGTGGGAGTTTCCAGGCTATTTGTGAGGGATTTTTGGAAAGTCACAATGGTTATAGTTTGTCAGGGACAGTAATTAAAAACTGCCTCTGGATGTGTCTCAGACTGAAAGATATTTAAAATCAGCATAAATATTAGACTGTTACCTCCTCAGTATAAGAAATTATAATGAAAAAAATCATAATATTGTCCTTATGTTCCCCATTGCAAAGAAATGAAAACTGAAAATTATTTAGAAAAGTACAGCATGACGTAACACACCAAAATCTGAAGACCCTGGTTTTCTGGGACTGCCACAAGAGGAGTCAGTTTATTAATATTGTGACCATATGTTCTCTTGACAGGAAATCCAAGTTCATTTTTATAACCATCATTCTCTAATTCATAAGTTCACTTCTATAATGTTCTCCACAGATATCCAAATTCTACCCCATCAACTTAGACATCATTAGTAACATGTTCATATTTTATTGAGGGTCGATATTAGAAAGAACATGGAGGACATTGCTGTGCTTTCTGTAAAACTCTGTCTCAAAAAAAAAAAAAAAGAGTCTCGCTTTGTTGCCCAGGCTAGAGTGAGTGCCGTGGCGTCAGCCTAGCTCACAGCAACCTCAAACTCCTGGGCTCAAGGGATCCTCCTGCCTCAGCCTCACAAGTAGCTGGGACTACAGGCATGCGCCACCATGCCCGGCTAATTTTTTCTATATATATTAGTTGGCCAATTAATTTCTTTCTATTTATAGTAGAGATGGGGTCTCGCTCTTGCTCAGGCTGGTCTCGAACTCCTGAGCTCAAACGATCTGCCCACCTCGGCCTCCCAGAGAGCTAGGATTACAGGCTTGAGCCACCTCGCCCGGCCTCTGTAAAACTCTTGAAGATGCTTTTTTTTGCTTTATTTCTTCATGGGAGGGTGAAGAAATCACTTCTTTAAAGAAGAATCACTTCTTCTTTACACACAAATCACTTCTAGATCACACAATCACTTCTTGAAAGAATTTGGCACAAGGAAAAAGAAAATTGTTTCCTTTCCCTATCTATAACTGATTGGACTTTTTGTTTGTCTTCCAAAAAAAAAAAAAAATGACGTAAATTTAACAATCAATCACGGTAAATATTTTCTATACCACCATTGTCTTGAGTGGGTTCCATGAAAGAGAGCCCCACAAGATACTCTGTCCTTAAATAGAGTTGGGAAATTCTAGATACCATATTTCTCTTCGAGATTCATGATACATATTAGTCTTCTAAAGGCTCAGAAAGTCTGTAGAAAAGAAACCTATGTTATTTTAACCCAATGTTCCCTCTTGTTTGAGGATAGGCTTTTTTTTTTTTGGGACAGAGTCTCGGTTTGTTGTCCAGGCTAGAGTGAGTGCCGTGGCGTCAGCCTAGCTCACAGCAACCTCAATCTCCTGGGCTCGAGCAATCCTCCTGCCTCAGCCTCCCAAGTAGCTGGGACTACAGGCATGTGCCACCATGCCCGGCTGATATTTTCTGTATGTATTAGTTGGCCAATTAATTTCTTTCTATTTATAGTAGAGACAGGGTCTCGCTCTTGTTCAGGCTGGTCTCGAACTCCTGACCTTGAGCAATCTGCCCGCCTCCGCCTCCCAGAGTGCTAGGGTTATAGGCGTGAGCCACTGCACCTGGCCTGAGGATAGGCTTTTAAAAAATAAATTATAGTACCTATTAACTCTCCTTGGAACTAGTGTTCCATATGATACTTCATTGTAGTAAAATATACATAAAATTTACCATTTTAACCATTTCAAACGTACAGCTCAGTGACATTAAGAACATGAGCATTGCTGCACAGCTATCACCATCCTTCAGCCTTAGAACAGTGTTTCGTCTTCTCAAACTTCTCAGTAAACAATAATTTCTCATTTCCCCCTCCTCCTAGCTCCTGGCAACCACTATTCCACTTCCATATAGTACACATTTGGAACACACACATCCGACTGATTGACGTATTCGTGTTATGGTTTGAACGTGTCTGCTAAAGTTCATGTGTTGGAAACTTAGGCCTCAGGGTAACAGTGGTGAGAGGCGGGTCCTTTAAGATGTGAGAGCCCTCATGAATGAATTAATGCTGCTATTGTTCGAGAGGGTGAGTTATTGCAGGAGTGGGCTTCTGATAAAAAGGATGAATTCAGCCGCTTTCTCTCTCCTATGCATACTCTCTTCCCCTTTTGCCTTCTTACATGGGACAATGCAGGCCCAAGGCCCTTGCCAGCTGCTGGTGCCACACTCTTATACATCCCAGCCTCTAGAACCATGAGCCAAATAAGCTTCTACTGTTTCTAAATTGTCCAGTCTCATGTATGCTGTTATAGCAACATAAAATAAACTAAGACAATTTGTCTTGGCTTCTTTTAATGTGGCTTTGATACTAAGACTTTAATTTCCTTTTTATATTTCTATTATTTTGTTAGCTACCTCAGATCCTCAAACTCTTCTTAGAGACAAGTAGCTTATAAATTGTAAATATTTTATAATTGGAGATTCATGGTACACATTAGTATTGTGAGGCCTTTAAGAGGCTTAATAAGAAATTTGAAATGCAATACCCTATGAACATCTGTATAACTATGAATAATGTAATCTTATGACTGTAAGGGAATTCCAGAGGTGGTACAGCCATACTGAACCATTTATAGTTAACCATGAACATGTTCTCTTGTGTTCCCCATGCTTCAGATGACATCCTCATTCCTCTGTACAAGCAGAATTCAGCATTCAATTCTTTTTCATGTTTGTGTATAACCCTATTCAAACTTCTCTTATGCCATATTTCACATTACTATCATTATTTATTCACATGGTCGTGTCTCCCACTAGACTCTGAGGCTATAGATGGGAGAATATTTATCTTTTTTCTGTTGTAGCTAGAAGATGATAGGTGCTCGATAAATGCTCATTAAATGAACTAATAAGCTAGCTTAACCATCCATCTAATGCTGGATTAGTTTTTAAGACAGCCCAGTTCCTAATAGGCCATGGACTGGTACTGGTCCATGGCCAGGGGGTTACGGACCACAGAAGATAAGCACATTTCTTTATTGCTGGGTTTTTACACACTAACGTAAATTTTAAACTTCCGGAGGGAGTAGAGAGTATGCAGTGTTTCCCAAACTCACCTAACTATTGAACACTGCTTTTGTAGAACATCTATGGAGATTCTGTGTTAGAGATTGGATTGGGGATGAAAGTACCAGGAAACAAAACAATCTGGAAATACTTCTGTCTTTGACTAAACATGAGTTTTCTGTGGAGGAGATGTACATATGTGCTTTGCAAAATCATCTGTTTCTAAGCTTTTGTGTTTCCCCTTTAGTCTTCTAGTTAATGTTCCTTTTGAAAAGTTCTAACTATTTCTTGGTTGACTTGGAGAAAAGGAATTTTTCGGTATCAATGCAAAGTAAGCTGGGGACACAGAGTGCTCTAGAAGTAGAATTCAACTTCCAATATGTGCAGGAATCACCCAGGGAGGGGAGGAAAGGGGAGCCCGGGGAGGGCCTTACTTTCAGGGGGATTTTGATTTATTAGATCAATGACAAGAAAAGGAAACTGTATTTTTAACAACAGGTTATTTTAACAACTGTGAGCCTGTGCTCTGGGATGAAACACACAGATAACAATAATTGTCTCATGGAGAATTAGCACGAGCCAGATGGGCTGGGAGAGAGAGCTGGAAAGAACTTGCAGGTGCTTCAAAGGCAGAGGGAAAAATCAGTAACATTGGTGCTCTATTTAAAATCACAATATTTTGTTCACAGGAGGGTTTTTTGCATTAAAATATTTATCTCAATTACTGAGATTTTTGGTGCCCCCTTAAATTTTGGGTACAAAGTGAGTGCCTTCCCTAGTCCTGACCCTAGATGTTTCTGACTTTCCTGAAAATTTCTAAGAATGGTTATCTGTTTGCATGACGTGAGTTTGCACCATTAGAGTTGAATTTCCTCCTAGGTCGTTTTCACTTCCTTGAAAACTGAGCATTGCTTCTATTATTGCGGTGGTCACTTGAAGAAAGCAGGAAAGTTCTGTTCAGCAGCTTCTGGGAACTCAGCCTGTGTCCATCGGATTCAAGAACACTTCACGCCTCGATCGAGCACGTGGCTCACAGGCAGCTGCTGGGTCAGGCTTGGGTTGATTCTGTCCCCTTCTGCTACCTTCTTCCTTCTTCTTGTTCTTAAAAAAGTTCATAAGGGACATCTTGTTTTTCATTTCCATTTTGGGGCACCATACCACCACTTTTATTGATAATTCACTGTGTGCCAGGCAGGTCCCTCCCAAGGACTATTTCTAATTCTCACAGTGACCTTGTCTATTTTCAGAGAAGAAACTGAATTTACGGGCTGAGTGCGCTGTGCAAGGAATCTGTTGGCCAGCTCACGTCAGTTAGCATTACTTAACAGGGTCTCCAACGTATTTCTACATAATGTACGCATCATTATTTATTAAATTTGCATTTTTCAAATTTACCGTTATGTCACATGCTCCATGCACAAAAATGGATCAATGACTCAAAAGGGATTAAAATGGAAATATAAACATTGTAACTCAGAGTAACAACACACAGGTGAATAGTGAATAAGCAACTACAGAATACAGATCTGTAATGAACTGGGAAAAACGTATCTGGGAATGAGATGATCCTCAAAATCAGGCTAAGAAGAGAATTGCCAATGGGAAATGCAGTAAAATATATCCAAATCCTCAGTTTTAGTAAAAGCTCATTTGCAACCTGTCCTAGTTTATTTTCTTTCAAAACTTTTCAAGTAGTAACAGGAAGCTGTTAATTTGTGCACATCATTTTCTAACAATACAGTGACCAAGTTTTATTTTCATGTCTCCTAAAGGACAAAATAGTGTTTCCCAGCATGAAATAAATAAATCTGGTCATTAAAAGTGGAGAGAAGACCAAAATTCAAAGCTCATTCAAAGTCATACTCTCTGTAGCAGGAATACTACTGGTTACGCAGTTATGAAAGAGCTTGTAGAATCTGCTACAAAAATGAATACCATATAGGACTGAGCTGAGAGAGAAAGCAGAAGGAGCTGTTGGCTAAATTCCTCCATCAGATGACTCTGTAGGATGCCACATAATTCATGCAGCATAAAATATGAAAGAGCACATCGGTAGTTTTGCTTTGTAGCTGGACAAGTTTGCTGCGCATAAAGTATGAGTTGGTTCTTGGAAAAAAATGCAGAACAGGAGAAGCACTTGAGGGCATTTTGTTCTGCTCATCATTGAAAATTCATGCTACAGAGAAGAGGTTTTTAAAGTTGTGTTATTGATGGTTTTGTATGTCATGATGTAGACTAGAGTTGCTAGACAATATGCACTGGGGCTTTGTCCATGGAACACCAGCTATGTGTGCACCAAAAGAGGCTCACCAAAGTGACAAGCCCAAATGTCAAAAATCAGCCTAAAATGAGAATTGCTCTATTTCCAGAAAACAGCTGGCAGTAATATGCCTCTGATCTTTAGCACTAAAGAAAGGAGTTTTTAAAAATGTGACTCTAATCAATGTGACTCTTTCTGTTCCTTAGCATGCCTCTTTTCAGCATGCTGGCAGGAAGAGAAAGGCAGAGATGACAAAATGCTGCTTTTCCATGCTCAAGTCCACTGGCTTCCAAGGGGAAAGGTACTACCATGGAGTTTAAAATGAGGGATAAGACCCAAACTTTCCTTCATGCATGATGCACTTGTTTTTCTTTGACAGAAAAAGAACCTGACAATGTATTATGAAGCATATTTAATAGCACATGTAAATGCTAAACAAACACACACTTTCCAGAGCTGATACAATGAAAGAGTGGCTGAATGCAGTGCATAAAACCTTTATTCTTTCTTTTGAAAGTGGCTTGCTCATTAACTTAGCATTAATGAAATACAGAAACTAGTCTTTGGCGAAAATTCTCCATACTTTCTATGTCCTTTTTCAATCCGTAGATGCAAAACTACTTTGACTATGTCAATGTCAATATCATGGTTGTGATTTTGTACTGTACCTTTGCAAGACGTTACTATCAGGGAAACAGGGTTAAGGGTACGTGGGATCTCTTCTTATTTCTTACAACCGCAGGAGAATCTACAATTATCTCAAAATGAAAAGTTTAATTTAAAAAAATTCAAACAAAATAAAACAAATTCAAACAGTGGCAGATGCCCCTGTATCTAATTCTTTGTACGGCTCTAAGTGGCCTCCGTTAGGATAAGCTGCTCCAGGTAGGATCAAATGGTGTACAGATTTCTGCATCTCTGTTCATGAGGAATGTTGGTCTGTAATTTTATTTTGATGTTATCTCTATCAAGTTTTGGTGTCACTTTTATGCTGGCCTCATTAAAAAAAGTGAGCAAGATTTTTTTTTTATCATGCCTCATGAAATTTATTCCCTTCCACAGTAGGAATTCGTTAATTTCCATATTCCTCTTTTAAATTGTCTGGCTTTTTAAGAAGGTAATTTTGACCATTGTTAGTGTGATCAGGAAATACAATAACTTTTACTGTATCCTACCTTTTTCTAAACGTAAATGCTGTTCTATTAATTCTATCTGTTTTTGTGTGCCTTTGTCAGGGCCCTGAGGCCACCATTGCAAATTTCTATGATGACACACTTTCAAGCTGTGTATTCAGGTAGTTTTCTTCCCTCTCGTCTTCTGCTTTAGCCTTTAAATCTAGTCAGTGACAGGCACTGGGAATCCAAAGTCACACACAATACCTGGAACACTTCTGACGTGATCCAGCTTATGAAATCCTTTTTTAGCTGTGTTTCTGGTGTGTTTTGAGCAGCCCTCATACGCTCATGATCCTTTATCTGAAAATAACCAGCACCTTGTAGGTGGCCAGCCACCTCCTCCCTTGTCGGAATGCTTTTCTACGCTTTCTGCACGTCCCATGCTAAGCCTGTTGGCCGCTTTTTCACTGGAATGGTTAATCCATCACCACCTCTTTTTGATCTAGCCTCCAACTCTCCCAGATCCACTGTTTCAGTCCTAAAAATGAATAGCCCCATCTGCTAAGTGGAATTCTTTTTGCAGTCTTTTAAATCCTAATACATTTTCCAAAGGAAATCCAATTTCTCTGCTAGTCAGATCAATGACTGCTGACATGTCCCTAGAGTTAATCTCAACTTAACTAATAACCAGGGCTCCACTAATCTGCCAGGCGGCTGCTTTCATCCTTTGAGCGATTCCCCCGCCCCCGAGCATTCTTCCTCCGGCCCCAGGGACGCTGACAGGTCAGGATGTTGTGCTGTTTGCCTTGGAATCCTGACCACCTGGAATAACATCTGGCATGTTGTGGGCCGTTAGTGAGGGCGTGGTGAATATATGGATGGACGGATCTCTGTGGGCCTTAGGTGGTTCTGAGGCCTCTGTGTCACTTTGTGGTCCTTAAGGAAGACAAAGTAGACAAATAAGCAGGCTTTACTGGTTCCTTTTACTAGCTCAAGGTGGTTCATCCGTTCTGCCCTCTTTCCTGTGCCTAGAAAACCATTTTTTGTTGCCAGCACCTGCCCACTGCTCCCAAGCTTGCTCTTGTTCATCCTTTAGACCTTATGTCAATATGACTTCATCTGGGATTTCTTTCTGGACTCTCAGACTTGGCCCCAAGCTCTTTCTGTGCACTCTAGTTTACCCCACACTTTTTATGACACTTCCCAATTGCTGTTAGTCGGTCATTGTGTTTTCCCTGCTCCTCTCAAAACTCCGTAGGGTCAGGGCCTGAGACTGCATTTTACTCCACTCTATTTCTCGTGTATGTGGGAGACAATAGATATTTGTTGGAATGAATCAGTAATCATATGCAATGATGTAAAAAGACATCCTTTTGGCTCTTAGGACAACACCCTTATGCTACCTTTTGTGAAAGGGGACCTAGGAGTTGCATGTTGGAATAAGACAGCAATCTGGCACTGTTGCCTCTTGTGGTGGTTGGAGAACAACGTTGAGCGACCAACAGTTGTCAGGGTGAGAAGAAGGGCTGTATTCATGACACGGACAAGAGAATCAATACAAAGCAATGATTGCAGCCAAGTGGAGCCTGGACTTAAGTCCATAGTAATGCTATAAAACAGAGGTTGGCAAGCTTTTTTTGATAAGTATTTTAGGCTTTGTGGCTCTCTGTTGTAACTATGCAACTTGGCCATTTTAGCACTAAAGCAGTCATAGACCACATGTAAATGAGTGTGTTTGGCTGTTTGTAAATAAGATTTTATTTACAAAAACAGGTGGTGGGCTGGGCTTGGTTGACTTCTGTTATAAAGGGATATTGAAATCAAGTGTGCTGAAAAATTACAGGAAACGGGTATCATACATATAAAATTTTAAACAGATATATTATTTATAAAAATCAGGAAATGCTATGTACTGATCAGGCCAAAAGAGTGATTCACATTAAAATTTTGGCCATAATGCAATTAACAATCATAAATTTCTCTTGCCCTACAAACCTTCAGATCTATGTAATTCTTTGGGGTCAAAATTTTATGCAGTGTCTGTTCTAAATTATGATGTTTAAGTGCCTTATGTATGTGATGCAACATGCCAGGGTGGCTTAAGTCTTTGCCATAGAAACAAAGCCTGGCGTGCTCACCCCCTGTGTGGCTAGAATACCACGAGGCACCTTCCAACTAGCATAAGCTGACCATGATGCCAAAATGTTCTTATTTCTACATTCACGATGAAATTGAGAACACAGCCAGTCAAGAGATACATTGTATGGTGGCTTCCTTGAAATGCAGGAAAGGAGTTTAAATGTGAGCCATCTTTTTTTTTTTTTATTTGAGACAAAATATAAAAATATAAAACTTTTAGAAAAGAATTATAGAACTAGGGAAAGAGTTTTTAGATTTGACACTAAAAAGCACAATCCATAAAAGGGAAAATTAATAATCGGACCTCATTAAAAAGTACAAAAGACCCTGTGGAGAAGATGAGAAGTCAAGTTACAGACTGAGAGAAGACAGTTGCAGGTGACATATCAGACAAACAACTTATATCTAATGGAGAATTCCCCAAACTTAACAATCCAGTTAGAAAATGGGTAAAAGACATGAACAGACATTTCCCTGAAGAAGAAATACAGATGGCAAGTAAGTGCATGAAAAAGTGTTCAACATCATTAGCCGTTAGGGAAATGTAAACTAAAGCCATAAGGAGATTTTACTACATGCATATCATAATGGCCAAAAAAATAGTGAGGACACCAAATGCTAGTGAGGTGTGGAGAAAGTGGGTCACTCATACATCACTGGTGGGAATGTAAAACCCTACAGCCACTCTGAAAAGCAGTTTGGCGGATTCTTACAATACTAAACATGTGATTACCACACAGCCATAAGCAATTGCACTCTTGGGTTTTTTCCCCAGAGAAATGAAACATGTTCGCACAAAAACTTTAATCATAATAGTCCCCAAACTGGAAACAACACAAATGCCTCTTAATGTGTGTACGGCAAACACTCTGTGATATGTCCATAGGATGGAGTAACTACTCAGCAATAACAAGGAACAAACTATTGATGTATGTAACAACTTGGATGGATCTCAAGGGAATTATTCTCAATGAAAAAAGCCAATTCCAAAAGGTACACACTGTATGATTCCATTTGTATAATAATCTTGAAATGACAAAATTGTAGAGATGGAAAAGAGATTAATGACTGCCAGAGGTTTGGGGGCAGAGAGGAAGGAGGTGAGCACCCGAGATTGTTGTGATTGGTTTGTATCCTGATTGTGGTAATGGACACATGAATCTAGACACGTGCTGAAATTGCAGAGAATTAAATGCACCCACCCACACACACACAGACAGACAAATGGGTGCTATTAAAACTGGTGAAATCTGAATAAGGTCAATGGATTGTATCAATGTCAACTTCCTGGTTGTGATCCTATACTGTAGTTATGCAAGATGATAGCATTGGGTATCATCTGTACCCTTGCACAGTAAGGAGTATATGGAATCTCTTGTTATATCTTACAACTGTATGTGAACCTAGAGTTATTTCAAAAAGTTAAAAAAGTTCAACATCTACTCATGATTTAAAAAAAAAAAAAAAAAAAAAAAAAAAAAAGTAAAATTCTTAGCCTTCCTGGATTCAAGAGAAATTCTTTATTTTGATGAAGGGCATTGACAATTAAGAAGAACTCCCCAAATCTACAGTAAACTTCATAGTTACTTACATAATATTAAAGGTATATCCTTTAAAATCAGAATCAAGATGAGGATATTTGCTATCATTGCTTTTGTTTAACATTGTACTCAGAGGCCTACCAAGCTGAGTAAGAGAAAAATGAAAGAAATATATAAGAATCAGAAAGTAGCAAAACTGTCATCATGATCAATTGATATTATTGTCTATGCAAAAAAATTATGAATATTTATAGACAAATGTTTTGATTAGAGGAGTTTAGTGAGTTTTGGAAAAATCTTCTTGTTTCTTCTTTCTGCCAACTTGATGCATAATCAGTTGAAGAATACCACTAGTTCCATAGCAACATTAGGAAAAAGAAACTCATAAAATAGGAAATTAGACAAAGAACCATGACCTCATCCTTTGCAGTCCCTAAGCATATCCATCAAAAAGCCCATCTACCTCCTCATCCTCCTCTAAAGTGTGGATTAGTATTTAAGGCACAAAATTATTTCCTATTTAAATTTTATCATTAATACTAATTTTTGGAATTGTAATGATATTCACTATGATTTAGAAATTAAGTTGTATGCAACTTCAACTGTTTTACAGGTCACGTAAGCTTCTGTAGATGGATGTGCCAGAGAACTTAACTTCCATTCATGACACTGTTTCTTTGGGAAACACATTCTGAATTATAAACACCCCTTTGGCATGTGGCCCCTTTGCAGGGCAGAGATCTGGGTGGAGGAGGCAGGTTTGGAGGCTGTCCCACAGCCACTGTCTGTGACTCTGTCTCTCAGACTTCATGAATAGCAAATGCAGAGGGCTTAAGCTCTGTTTCCCAAGTTTCTTGAAGCAACAGACATTGAAGGACGCATGTAGCAGGTTTAATAGAGACTCCCCACTCCAAATATATGTCCAAGTCAACGCCAGGTTCCTGTGAATATGACCTTATATGGAAATAGGGTCTTTTCATAGGTAATTAAGTGAAGGATCTTGAGATTGCTCATCCTGGACTATCTGGGTGGGTCTTCAATCCAGTGACAAGTGTCACAAGAGACACAAAGGGGAGAGACACAGAAGGCCACATGAAGATGGAGGCAGGGTTTGGAGTGATGCTGCCACAGTTGAGGAACCCCTGGAGCCACCAGAAGCTGGAAGAAGCATGGCAGCATCTTCCACTGGAGGCTTTGGAGGGAGTGTGGCCCCGCAGACATCTTGATTTCGGATCTCTGGTCTGCAGAACTATGAACGAATGAATTACTATTGGTTCAAGTCACCATGTTTGCAGTAACTTGTTCCCGCAGACCTAGGAAAAGAATGCAGTGTATTCTGTGAGCTCATGTAGGATAAGCCAGTGCTGCCAACTTTCACAGCCTTGATTCTGTTTAACAGAGCCTTGATGGATGCATGCCGGGTGCTAGCTTGAGCTGAGAGTTGCCTGTGTTTTCAATTAATCCTTATAGCAAACCTGTGTTCTTAGAAAGCTTGCCCAAGGACATACAAGTAACAATACTAACTTCTACCATTTGCTGGGCTTCTACTGAGTGCCAATCACTGTGCTAGACTTTGTGAACACATCCTCATCTAAATATTCAGCATCTGTCCGAAGTAGGTACCACTGACTCATCCATTCCTGTAACGAATATTCATAGAGCCCCTACCAAATGCCAGGCACTGTCCTAGACGCTGGGACACGGCAGTGGACAAGATGGATGGTGATCCCTCGTTCATGGAGCTTGCATTCCAGTCTGCATAAGCAGACAATAAACAGACAAGTAATCAGATATTATGTCTGCTGGTGTTAACAATGAGAAAAACAAATCAGGGAAGGGAGAAAGGGAAAGTGTAGAAAGTTACAGCTTTAAATAGTTTGGTCAGGGAAGGCCTCACTGAGAAGGGAAGGCAGAGCCAGAGAATGGAGAGCTGTCTCATGTGCAAATGGCCTTCTGGGCTTATTTTTCAGAAGAGTCTGAGGTTCTGGGAGGGGAAGTGATCTGCCCAAGGCCACATAGCTACAAATAATCCAACAACTCTTGAATGTGGAAGGTGTTTTTTTTTTTTTTTTTGAGACAGAGTCTCACTTTATTGCCCAGGCTAGAGTGAGTGCCGTGGCGTCAGCCTAGCTCACAGCAACCTCAAACTCCTGGGCTCAAGCAATCCTGCTGCCTCAGCCTCCCAAGTAGCTGGGACTACAGGCATGCGCCACCATGCCCGGCGAATTTTTTCACTATATATTAGTTGGCCAATTAATTTCTTTCCGTTTATAGTAGAGATGGGGTCTCGCTCTTGCTCAGGCTGGTCTCGAACTCCTGAGCTCAAAGGATCCGCCCACCTCGGCCTCCCAGAGAGCTAGGATTACAGGCTTGAGCCACCGCACCCGGCCTGTGGAAGGTGTTTTAAAGTCATTATTCCTAACCATTACAATAACTCTGCCAAATGAATACTGTATACATATTCTATCTTTTAATGTTATATTTTAATATATATTTCATCTTCATTGGCTTTTTGCCCAGGCTAGAGTGAGTGCTGTGGCGTCAGCCTAGCTCACAGCAACCTCAAACTCCTGGGCTCAAGCAATCCTGCTGCCTCAGCCTCCCGAGTGGCTGGGACTACAGGCATTTGCTACCATGCCCGGCTAATTTTTTGTATATATATTAGTTGGCCAATTAATTTCTTTCTATTTTTAGTAGAGACGGGGTATCGCTCTTGCTCAGGCTGGTTTCAAACTCCTGACCTTGAGCAATCTACCCGCCTCGGCCTCCCAGAGTGCTAGGATTACAGCCGTGAGCCACCGCGCCCAGCCAAATTTCATATCTTTAAAGTGTACAATGATTTGGTATATGCATACGTTATGAAATGATTACCACCAAGTGAATAACGTATCTATCTCCTCACATAGTTACCATATGTATATTTCATAAAATAGATTATAAATATAAGTGAGGACCCTGAGCCACAGAGAGGTGGAGTGACCTGCCCAGAGACACACAGCTGGCCAGTGGCAGAGCAGGATGCAAGCCAGATCTCTACGCACATGTCCTTTCTACCATCGTAAATCAATGCCCACGGCCGCCACCTCACAGCAAAAGTCTTGCCCGAGGATGAGCTCCTGGGTGGCAAAGTTTCCCGGGTGGTCAATTTCTATGCCAGGGGCTGTCACAGCTGAGGCTGCAGAAATGTCAGAAAGCTCCCTCTCTCTTATACAAGAAGTTGATGCTTAAGGCTGGAAGCATATAGATAATCTATTTCCTTTTCTCTATAAATCCTCTTGGGTCCCCCTAATTGTTATCGATCAATAAGGGTTAGGGGTTGGGAAAAGGTGGAGCTTGAGTTTTTTATCTTATCATCTTCTTCCCTAAAGAATCAGTCACTGTTACAAATGCTTTCTTGATAAAATATGAAGCTAGTATCTGATTTTGAACCTATTTTAAAAATGTTCTTGTTGAGGGTAATTTATTTGTTCGCTCTGTATCTGTGCCTCAAACTGGGAGAATGTGCCATCTACTGGCGTAATGCTGAAATGACTTTTCCCTTGTAATTCAATGTTTGGTAGCTAATTTCAGAATGCTTCTCTTAGAGAAAATTGTTGGAGTTGTACAACGAAGCAAACCTTTCTTATTGAAAAAAATACAACTTTTGAGCAGGAATTTTATATGCACAGGGAATTACGCTGTAGGAGAATTAACAATACAAGGACAAATTTCCAGGAGTTATGGAGACTCTAATGATGAAATCGTCCGTACTATATTTCTAAAATTCCCATCCACCAGGAACCTCAGAATGTGATTTTGTTTTGAAATTGTGTCTTTGCAGATGTAATTAGATAAGGATCTAAAAATGAAATACTTCTGGTTTTAGGGTGGGCTCTAAATCCAATGACTGGTGTCACAAGAGGAGGACAGAGACACAGAGACACACACAAGCCACGTGAAGACCAGCGTGAGGCTGCAGAAATTGCTGGGATTCTGTCACAAGTCAAGGAAAGCCAGAAACCACCAGAAGCTGGAAAAGGCAAGGAAAAATTGCCCCCAGAAACTTTGGAAGGAGCATGGCTCTGCCAAAACCTGTATTTCAGACGTCTGGCCTCCTTAACTGAGAATACATTTTTGTTGTTTTAAGCCATGAAGTTTGTAGTAATTTGTTTTAGCAGCACTAGGAACCTGATATAGGAGGTTACCAGGGTTAAACAAATCACTGTGTAGAAGGTCTTTAAAACTGTTCTTTGCACAAATTGGAAACAGGCATGTGTCAGCTGTAATTTCTTCTTGGGGGTAATTTAGCATAGTGGGTGACAGCTCGGGCAGTTGTAACGGACAGACCAGGCTCTGGAACTTACCAGCTGTGCGACTTTGGAGGAAGTTTTGCAACTTCTGAAGGGCATGGTTTCCTTATGAGTAAAACAGGTTAATAATAGTTACTGTCTTTCAGGCTGATTATAAAAACAGAGATGAAACGTGCGAGCACTCCACACAGGCTTGGGGTTAGAATGCGAGCTCCCAGCGTGGCTGGACCCAGCCCTGTACCTGGCTCTCCCTCCTGAATTCAGGGTGGCTCACTCATGCGTAATAAGGCCCCGAGCTCCTGTCCTATGGGTCCTCTGGACACACCCGAGTCCTGGGTGAGCACAGTTCAGACCCAAACCAGGATCTCCACACTATAAGCAAATTGCATCTGTTTAAGAATTACAGGTCATTAAAGAGTCTAAGTTGTTACCACGCTCATTGCAGATGGTTCCAGGAAATACCCTGGAACAATCTGGAGGCAGGGGGAGCTGAGTTGCAAGCCTAGCTCCACAGCTAACCTGCACCTGGCTTTCACCAATCAGGGTTTCACGTGTGTCGCCTATGAAGTGACGTTGCTGGACAAGATCTTTACAACACTCCGGTGTCCTCTAGCTCTGGGAGGAAGCGGAGGTCCCAGCTGGACTGACGAACAACAGGCCGTTCAAGCCAGGACTCTAAAGCTGATGCTGAAGGCAGTCTCAGCTGCCTCTGGCGTCCCTCCTGTGTCCCAACCCCAGACCACAGCTGGCGACTGACTTGCTAATCCTCTGCTTGCACGTTGAACACATAGCCATCGAGTTGCCACCTTGAGATCGCTCCAGTTGGCTGGCCAGGTAAGTCCACGATGGGACCTTTTTTTTTGAGACAGAGTCTCACTTTCTTGCCCAGGCTAGAGTGAGTGCCGTGGCGTCAGCCTAGCTCACAGCAACCTCAAACTCCTGGGCTCAAGCAATCCTGCTGCCTCAGCCTCCCGAGTAGCTGGGACTACAGGCATGTGCCACCATGCCCGGCTCATTTTTTCTATATATATTAGTTGGCCAATTAATTTCTTTCTATTTATAGTAGTGATGGGGTCTCGCTCTTGCTCAGGCTGGTCTTGAACTCCTGAGCTCAAAGGATCCGCCCACCTCGGCCTCCCAGAGAGCTAGGATTACAGGCTTGAGCCACCGCGCCCAGCCCGATGGGACCGTTTTGTGTGCACGAGAGCAACATGTCTTTGTAAGCATCCTGCCTCCCCCCACGCCCCACCAGCGCCTCCTCCAGAACCAGGTGTCTCTGCGGTTTTAAGAAATAAAATGTGAGTTGGACACCCGGAGGGGGCATTGAGGGGGTGATCCAGGCATCAGCCCGGAGGCTCTGGGCTGTAGTGAATGAGTTAGGATTCTAGGATGGGGGTGGGGAGGTGGGAGGGGTTAGCACTGACTCTGCTTCTGTGCTTTTTGGGGAAGTAACTTAACATCTCTGAGCCTCAGCTTCTCCTCTGTTTAATGGAATTCAAATGCCCACCTATATTGATTAGGATTATTTTTGGCTGCATAAAAACAGAAAACCTGGTTAACAAGGAAATGTCTCTTCCATAAGAAATATTTCTTAAAGGAGTCGCCTCACATTCAACAGCGACAATCTCCACAGTTGTCCTCTTTTGTATCTTTTTTAGGGTCGAGGAAGCTTTTCCAGCAGACCCCCGTGGAGAGGAGAAGGGGTGGGCTGATCGGCATCCAGCAGTGGGCAGAGAGAGGCGTCAGTGCTCTGAGCCGGGTGGCGCTGGAGGACAAGGGTGGGATCAGAGGACAGCAGCAGAGGCGGGTAGCTGCCTGGCAGGGTGGGGCCAAGCACTAGATGTATTTGAACATTCTTCCCTGCGAAATTTTTTTTTTTTTTTTTTGAGGCAG
The DNA here is from genome assembly GCA_008750895.1 of Mirza zaza. Lineage (NCBI taxonomy): Eukaryota > Metazoa > Chordata > Mammalia > Primates > Cheirogaleidae > Mirza > Mirza zaza. The sequence goes on along the minus strand of VSMD01024945.1, from coordinate 14,736 downwards.
AGTCTCACTCTGTTGTCCAGGCTAGAGTGCCGTGGCATCAACCTAGCTCACAGCAACCTCAAACTCCTGGGCTCAATCGATCTTCCTGCCTCAGCCTCCCGAGTAGCTGGAACTATAGGCCTGCGCCACCATGCCCGGCTGATTTTTTCTGTATATTTTAGTTGGCCAATTAATTTCCTTCTATTTTTTTTTTTAGTAGAGACGAGGTCTCGCTCTTGCTCAGGCTGGTTTCAGCGATCTGCCCGCCTCTGCCTCCCAGAGTGCTAGAATTATAACCGTGAGCCACTGTGCCTGGCCTTCCCTGTGAATTTTAAAGTATCAGGTATTTCTTTTTAATGATGGGGGTTTGGAGTAGATATATCTAATGCTCCTTCCAACTCTGTATTTTAATGAATTTTCGAATAATAGCCATTTCCCCTGGCTTGGTGATTTTTAGGGTTGTGCTTGGGAATGCTGTTGGATGACAAGATGCCGACTAGTCACATGCCTGGGGCACCACAGTGGCAGCAGTCAAAACACAGTGACAAAAACGACCATTACTGCCACCAAAAAGCACACTAACAACCCAATTGAGAGAAACCTAGGGAAAAGCTCTTTTCGATTTTAGCCTTCCTGTGTGCTGTGTGTCATTTTGCAAAATAATTTTTTTTTTATGGCTTAGTATTATTTTGAATTCCTATGTAGGCATCATAATGTTTTCCTGTGCAGGAGTGTTGATCCATATGTTCTTCAGACTAAGAAAATGTTACAGTTATTTATCAAGATGGAAAAAAATCCCAGTGAAATGAGAGCTTTCTTTTTTTGATTTACTCTTTCTATATAATAATTATGTAATTTTTCTACATTTCTAAATGTGCTGGTACGTATAATGCCAAATTGAAACTCTGAAAAGGGAACTGCCTTCTACCAAGCAGTGATGCCGCTAGTGGAGGAAATAGCTTTGCCTTTGGTCTCAACATGCCTGTTAATGGTTTGGGTAAAGCAGGCGTCCTCAAACTACGGCCCACGGGTGTTTTTGCCTGTTTTTTTACTTCAAAATAAGATATGTGCAGTGTGCATAGGAATTTGTTCATAGTTTTTTTTTAAACTATAGTCCGGCCCTCCAACGGTCTTGAGGGACAGTGAACTGGCCCTCTGTTTAAAAAGTTTGAGGACCCCTGGAAAGATATAGAAGAAATGACTATCGAATGTGGGTTTATGAGAAAGATGGGGAGAAGGAGCTAATATTATAGCAGGTAGTCTGAAAGAATCAAAAGGATTTCAATAGGCTATAATGCTGAACTGAAACCAACAGGTAAGATTCAACAGAGATAAATCATTTAGCACTTAATTTTTAAATTTTGCTAAATAAAGGAAAGAGGAAAAAGACCTGGTATTTTAGCTCATCTCAAGTCCACTATGAGTGAGCAGCTGAAGGCGGCCACTTCTGGAGGGGGCGGGTGTCCGGATTCTGTATTCGGTACCACTCAGGTAACACCTGGCTGCTGTATTTTAAGAAAGCCGTTGACGGCCGGGCGCAGTGGCTCACGCCTGTAATCCTACCTCTCTGGGAGGCTGAGGTGGGCGGATCGTTTGAGCTCAGGAGTTCGAGACCAGCCTGAGCAAGAGCGAGACCCCATCTCTACTATAAATAGAAAGAAATTAATTGGCCAACTAAAATATATATAGAAAAAAAAAATGAGCCGGGCATGGTGGCACATGCCTGTAGTCCCAGCTACTTGGGAGGCTGAGGCAGGAGGATTGCTTGAGCCCAGGAGTTTGAGGTTGCTGTAAGCTAGGCTGATGCCACGGCACTCACTCTAGCCTGGGCAACAAAGTGAGACTCTGTCTCAAAAAAAAAAAAAAAGAAGAAAGCCGTTGACAAACTGAAGTAATTAGGTAATAAAATACTTGTAAATTTTCCCCAACATGAGCAAACTAATCTACTAAGGCCTTAGTATATGCTAGCTCTGATTTTCACAGAGCCCTGGAAAAGTAGATATTATTGTTTGCATTTTATAGCAAAGGGAACTTAACCAGAGAGATCATCACACCCTCTCTCTTCCTCCCCTCTCAACCACCCCGACCCAGTCAGGAAGTTTAATTCGAGCTCATGCAATCTTTGTTAGGCTGTAAATGTCAACTGAAGGGCATAGGCTTACGATAGATTCTTTACATCACACTGTAGGGGATCCGAATATGCTACCCAAGAATATGCCATGTTGGCATAAGGGTTATTTTGAGCTGAAGACAACTGAGAAATAGGAGATGCTAAAAAAAGAAAAAGGCTCTCTGCCCTCCCCCACCTATTTGCCTAAAAGTAGGCTTAGGCTCTTCTTAGCCCCCAAAACAGGAATCTATAATACGCATACACACCTTACTAAAATAACCTGTATCTAACATTAGTTTTCTGCATATATTTCCCTTCTCACAATGTGCTACCCTAAAAGCTTGAACCCCTTTATCTTGCCACTTCTCTACAAATGTACCATTCTGTGTTAAGATGCTGTATAAACTCAAGTTCTAATCCCTATTTGTCACTGCATTTCTCCTACACATATACATGTTGCACATATTAATAAACCATTTTCCTCGTTAGTCTACCTTGTGTCAGTTTAGTTTCCAAGGCCGCAGTCAGAGAACCTAGGAGGGTGGAAGTAGTAGTTTTTCCTCCCCTACAATGTGATATGTGTATTGGGAAAGGTGAGATGTACAAGGCTGGGATCAGCGAGAGAGGAGGAGGCCTGGTCCCCCTCTGCCCTGCCCCCTATCCCGCAGACGGGAATGTGGGGCGAGGGCACCCTGCCGGACATGCAGTGTGAGTGTCTCTCCCGGGGGACCCTCCTCCCCCTGCTTGAAGGGCAAGCATGAGAGAAACGTCCCCAGGAGGAGAATAGTCAGTCTAGCTTGGATTGAGATTCTGCAAGCCTAGAAATGTTCTCAGTGTACTCTCACACTTAATTTGTGTTGCTATAAAAATACCTGATGTTGGGTAATTTATAAAGAAAAAAAGGGCTTATTTGGCTCATGAGTCTGATATCTGGAAAAGTTCAAGATTGGACATCTTCCTCTGGGGAGGGCCACAGGCTGCTTCCACTCGTGGCAGGAGGTGAAGAGGAGTGGCGTGTGCAGAGATCCCGTGGAGAGAGGAAGAGGAGGGAGAGAAAAAAGGGAAGGAGCGGTGAGGAGAGAGAGGGACAGCCTGAGGGAGAGACAGGGAGGGACAGAGGGAGAGGAGGTGCCAGGCTTTCAACAGTCAGCTCTCTTGGCAACTAAACGAGCAAGAACCCACTCCCCCCACCCAGGAGATTAATCTATTCGTAAGGAATCAGCCCCCAAGACCCAAACACCTCCCATTAGGCCCCACCTGCAACACTGGGGATCAAATGTCGGCATGACGTTTGGAGGGGACAGACACCCTCGCAGGAGCCTAACCCTGTATTTCAGCGTTCACACATTCAGGTTTCCGGTGACTTTATAGAACGCAACTACCGCGAATGCTGAGACTCATCTGGCCTCTGCTGCGTTGTGGTTTTGGCGATGGCTGCCTTTCCCTGCAGTGGCCACAGCGCCTGCCCGGGGGGCCCCTTGGTCCTGGCTACAGCTCCTCAGGTTCCAACAACTTTACTCTTTCCTCTGACTCTTGCAGGCTCCAGGATGGTGATGGCGTCACGCTGTCGCTGGCCTATGGGAGCTTCACCATTTTTTTAAATTTAAAAAATTTTTTTTTTGAGACAGAGTCTCGCTTTGTTGCCCAGGCTAGAGTGAGTGCCGTGGCATCAGCCTGGCTCACAGCAACCTCAAACTCTTGGCCTAACAATCCTCCTGCCTCAGCCTCCCGAGTAGCTGGGACTACAGGCATGTGCCACCATGCCCAGCTAATTTTTTCTATGTATATTAGTTGGCCAATTAATTTCTTTCTATTTATAGTAGAGACGGGGTCTTGCTCTTGCTCAGGCTGGTTTTGAACTCCTGACCTCGAGCAATCCTCCCGCCTCGGCCTCCCAGAGTGCTAGGATTACAGGCGTGAGCCACTGCAACCGGCCGTTTCACCATTCTTTGTTGGTGCTTTAACATTGACCATATGTCTATAAATAATTCCTTTATTAAATTTTCTCCAGTAACCCTTGTGAGTGTGCTGTGTATTTCCTGCCTGGGTCATGATGATTCACAGTTGGTAGAAAATATACTCAAGTAATTCTCTCATAATGCAAAAATAAAAATGTAATGAGATTTTTTTTTTTTTAAAGTACGAGGGAAAGAAAAAATTATATGAAATCAGCTTAGGAGTTGGATTCCTGATTAACAGGAATTACAGATAGAAGAGGCTGGAAAATGTCGGTGGTACAGTACAAGAAAGTTTCCCAGAATTAAAGGAGAATGTGAATCTTCCAAGTGAAAGATCCATACGAAGCAAATGTAAAAAGCCCTCATCTAGATATTCAGAGTATTAAATATAAAGATATCAAAATATCTCAGGGAAGAGGCAAAAAGATTACCTACAAATGAACAGGAATCTCTAAATTCCAAGGCTGTCTGTTAAACATCCTTGAGAAAAAGCTGCTGGTGTCCTTTGCTCAGAAGATGTTTCTGGTGCAGAAAGATCAGAATTATCTCCCAACATACACAAAAGGAGAAGGCATTTGGACTCATTGCTAGTGCATTCTTCTTTGTGTAGCACAGGGGTAGTTTGAGAAGGAAGTGTGATCACAGCATAGCTCTTGATTTTGCAGTGATAATATTTATGCAACTTTCATAACATAAATGGTATTTATTGGTTTTCAATTTTAGAATCGATCTAGAAACAAATCATAAAAGTCTCAACAGTGTCTACTATAGAGACCATCAGAGTGGATAATCTGAAAGGAAAAGCCACGCCACAGAGACTGGAGGATGCAGGATGGTGTAGAGAGGTTGAGCTAGGGAGAGGTGCCGTTGCTTCGTGTCACCAGGTGATGGGTACTGTCACTGTCTTCAACAGGACTGGAAGCTGGCACTTGCTGAATGCATATCACGTGTCAACATCGTTCTATGTACCTTCCTGCCAACAAACGTATAAACAAACCTGTGAAGTAGGTACTCATTGTTAATCCCATTTTACAGATGAGGAAACTGAGGTACCGAGATTAAGCAGATTGCTCAAGGTCACACTGAAGGAGAAATCCCAGAAATGGTGGCTTCGCTGTGATATTTGAAATTTCAGAGCTGCCTATGGGGAGAAATTCCAAGGCTGTCTGTTATAGAAACGCCCTTGAACAAGCCTGTTGGTGTCCTTCACTCAGAAAACGTTTCTGGGTGCAGTTTTGAGGTTAGAGACAGTTGAGGCAGGGTCAGTAGGGCGGCCACAGGGGCGGTTGGCAGGGGAGCTGGGCACACGCAGGGGCTGCCCAAGTGGGCGGGCAGGGGCGCAGGGTGAAGGAAGGGCATCCGGGAGGTGCGGGCTGTGCAGTGTTGAGAGAGGAGGGGTGGGTACGACCTTATGGTCACACCAAAATCTATTCTTCTGCTCCTACCTCCCAGGTGGATTTGAAAGTGACAGATGATTGCATAGATAGATACGCGCTCCACACAAAGCACACAGAGATGGAGTTTCTCACTTTGGAAAAGAGTGGTATCCACATTTTTTGGCCAACTATTATTTTGATTTGTATTGCCATTTGCTTGTCTGCCTTTCTGGTTTTATTTCTGTCTTTTCCTCCTTAGCCACTTGCTTACATTGACGTGATTATGTCAACTGTGTTTCCACTTCCCCTTTGAACATGTGATAACCCAGTCCTAGTTCCTTTTCTATTTTTAATGATGTTTAATGATGCAAAATATGTGGATTACATTGAAACTATTAAATCATATATATGAAAAAAATAGGAAAAATGAAGCTGCCTCATTTCATGCTTTTTTCTTTTTAAAAAGGGGAAAAGATTTGTTCACCGTGTTATTACTTAACAGTTACGAACATCTTTCAAGGAAAAAAACCTAACAAACCCCATGGCTACAACGTCTTTCTCTTTAGAACTCCCTCCCGCTGTGAGCTGTGGATTATTTAATCATATCTATACCTTGCTCTAGACTAGGCATCCTCAAACTTTGGCCCATGGGCCACGTGCAGGTGTTTTTGCCCGGTTGTTTTTTTACTTCAAAATAAGATATATGCACTGTGCATAGGAATTTATTCGTAGATTTTTTTTAAACTATAGTCCAGCCCTCCAACGGTCTGAGGGCCAGTGAACTGGCCCCCTTGTTTAAAAATTTTGAGGACCCCTGCTCTAGACTGTGGCATAGCTGAGCATTTGCACCCCACAGGAGCGAGGCATATGGCCCCTGCCCCACTTTACCCAGTGTCCAAGGATAAGAGTGACCCTCAAGGACAATTGCTCTCATTAGTCCTCTTTACCCACAGTGAGGGCCACAACAAAAGCGGGAGCCACACTGCAGTGACACTAGCTATGCTTTCCCAGCGAGATGCCTACGGTGGCACTGCAGGGTGTGGTCCTCTGTCCTGCATCTGTCTCGGGGAGCACTTTGGGCTCCAGTGGCACAAAGGGATAATCCGTCACTGGGTCATTTCTGAAGCTCGTACCAAGTGCTGTAGCGATGGATCGATATGCCTGGACTCTCACGCGTGTAGCAGCAGAAGGGAGCCGGCAGGCGCCGGGACGCGTGTTCCGAGGAAGAGGCCGGCAGGCTGCGGAACGAGCCTCTCCCGCCCCTCTGCCGCAGGCACAGGCCTGGGCTCCATCAAGCTGGTTACACCAACAGGTGGCACCTGCCCCGCCCCAGCTGTGGCACCTGAAACTCTGCGGGCTGGGAAGGGGATCTGAATGTTCATCGGTGTGAATCGGGTTTGATGCTTTTGAAGTGACACTGTCACACTCATGGAGTTGAATTTAATTCCTTGGTGGAGCCGTTCGCCATCCAGGAAGGGTGAGCTTTTGCTGAGAAAGCCGTGAGCCGGGCCAATGCCAGCACCGAGGGACGGGAGATGTGATATCGTGGATGCCGTGTGCAAGCCCTTGCGTGACGGGCAATTGCTACATGATGGGACACCCCACAGAGGCTGTTGGAATCCGACATGAAAACCGAGGGGGACTCGACAAAAAATTTCTGGAAATAATTAGGGCTTTGTAAATAGAAACATGTCTTTTCTTCTCATTCTTTCTTGATTTATTGAGGGTAAGTAGATTTGCTTTAGTGGCATTTTATGCCTTGTTTTAGGCTATTTCTTATAATCATGTTGTTCTTCTATTTATTTTTAGTCTCTTATTTCTCTTGAAGAAATATTTTGGATGTCTTTATAAGGGAAATATATATTTTTTTTCCCCCAAAAGAAAGGACTTTTCATTCATTGGGATTGTTAGGTAGGGTTTACTAATTCAAGATAGTTAAAAGGAGAAATAAATAATATGTTTCAGTAAAAGTTTTTTTCCCAAAGGAGAGCCCTCCAATTCCCCTAAATTCCTTCTCTACCACTGACGCTGAGGATAAAGAAACAGCCTCCCTCACTTGCTTTCAGGCTTCCAGAACCACATAGTGTGGAGGGACAGAGAGGCTTCCGTGTAAAAGTCTAGAGACATCTGTTTGGTATTCCCCAGTATTTAAGAGCCAGATATTAGAATAATAGCTTAACTTTTATTGAACACTTGCTATGTGACTGCCACTGGGCTAGCATGTTATAAGCATTTTTTTTTTTAAACTTTATTCTTACCTTTTAGATAGTACTAGTTTTGCCATTTTATAGTTTGGGAACCCAAGACTTGAGAGACTTAGCTTAAGGTCATAGAGGTAATAGAGGGGTAGAACTGGGATCAAATCCAAAGCTTTTGGCTCCAGACCCTGGGCTTTAAACCACATGTGAAATATGAATTTTTTTTTGGGGGGGGTGCACAAATATTTAGAGCCAGGGGTCCTCAAACTTTTTAAACAGGGGGCCAGTTCACTGTCCCTCAGATGGTTGGAGAATGTGCACTGTGGGCCCGGGACAAGTTGGCTGTTAAGCAGGACAGGCAGCGGTGGCAAAAACACCCGGAGGGCCAGATAAATGTGCTAGGCGGCCTGCATATGGCCCGTGGGCCGTAGTTTGAGGACACCTGATTTAGACCATAGCCTGTGCTATGGGTGTGAGATTTTGTTAATCTGACTAGAAGCTGGGCTGTGTTTGATGATTGAATCTGTTCTATAAATGAGCCACAGGTGGCCCCTGTCTATTGGCCCACAGGCTGTTTATTTTTTTCACACAGATGGGACCCTTAGCTCAAAAGCCGGGCAGAGCCAAACTCCAATTCTTACACACCCCATTGCTTCAAGTATAGCCCAGATAAGTACATTTTTAGCCATTTAGGACCTGCCTGCTTTACATACTCTGAAACTGAACGCAACATCTTCCTGCCTTAGCCGAGACAACGCTCAGGACCCTCGGAGTTCTCTGCCCAGTGCCGCTGGGCGTCATCGCCCAGACAGGTAAGTCCCCGGCCTCCCACCTCTCCACTGGGAGTTCCCTGCCCGCCTCGCTTTCTGAGTGGTGGCCCCTTGCCGTCGTCCCTGGAAGATCTTATTCTGGGAATGACTTCCGTTGCATGCTAACCTGTCAAAGCATTGCCGAAATAAATCTGCTTTTGCTGTGGTCGCTTTGGAGTTATATCTTTTTCCTTGATCTGTCCCAAATCTCCAAACTGAGTACATTGCAGCTGGGGGTACCAGAAGCATCACATCCCGCTGGTGTCCTTGTTTTTGTCTTTCCTGTTGTCTTTGGGTTTCCCTAAAATCTCCTCCTCGGGCAGGGTCTCCGTCTTGCAGTGTGGCCAGCTGTCATCCACTGTCATGACGCTGGAGCCCTGTGGGTGTCGTGGTAAAGTGTGGGGCAAGAAAGCGTTCGGTAATTGTATGGCCAAGTCACAGTCTTTCTGTGGTCCTGTGTCCCTGGGCTGTGACCTTCACAAGTGTTTCTTACCCCCAACCCCTCCCCCAGGTGAGCTAGGAAAGCTAGAGGGGGCTGGAGTTGGGAAGCGCCCTTCCCCAGGCTAGAAGATTTCACCCTGGGCACAGGCCTGTTACGGGGGTGGCTCCCCTTAGCCCACCACACTCGGTGATCGTCATTCCATCCTCATCTCACTGAATTTCTCAAACATCATGTGACATGTCATCCACTCTCTCTAAACTGTTTTTTTTTGGCTTTTGTGAAGTTGCAGGCTCCTAATTTTCTCTCTTACTGGCCACTCTCCGGCCTTTGTTGCCTACAGCATTTTCTCTTGCGCTCTACCAACGCAGGGCCATTTCAGGGCTTGTACCTGACCCGCTTCTCTTCTGTAGCTATAATCACTCCCTAGAGATTTACCTAATAGATATTACCTTCAGCCATGTGATTCTATGTGATTTCAATGGTTTTGTATATAGGTATATCAATATGATTATATGTGATGATTCTATTTATGTGATGCCCAAATTTATATCTCCAGCTCTGTGTTCCCAATTTGTATAACCAACTACCTACTTGCCTGCAGGCGTCTTGAACATAACACATCCAAAATGGAGCGCTTAATTTGCAACTCCTCACCATCTCCCACACTTCTCCTCCTCCCCCATCTGCAAGCCTAAAATCGTAGACATAGGGTATAATATATTTAATACTTCCCTTAATATTGGACTTTTAAGATGCGAGTTTTCCTACTCTTATAAAATACACTTTAAACATCATCTTTGTGCATGAAGCTTTGTTTGCATTTCTGATTATGTCTTTTGAATAAATATGGAGAAGCAGCAGGCTATTCCCGATTTGCTGGGCCCAGGGCAAAAGCTCAAATGTGTCTAAGTCATATCAAGCAAACAAATTAATAACTTAGATAAAATAAATGCTAACCATCTACCTTGACAAATATACCTTCATAATGACCTGGAATGCCAGGTTTGAATTTAGAATTTTTAGGTTCCTAGGAGTTCTCTAGTGAAACATGCTGGTGTGGGGAGAAGAGGTTCCAGGTGCTGGTCCCTGGCCCGACCCCCTTCTTGCCCTGCCTATTGCGGGGAGATGCACGGCCAGCTAGGGGTGCAGGAGGGGCTGAGTGCAGGGCTCAGGGGAAGCCCCTCTTCTGCGGCTCCAAGGTCAGTACGGAGAGGGAGTCCTGGCTGTAAGCATAGGATCACCTTCCAAGCTGCTTCCCAGAAAGACTGTACCAGTTTGCATGCCTGTAGTGAAGGACACAAGACCAGTCACCAGGGGTGTTTCCCGGGAAATAAGACAGGGTCTTATATTTATTTTTCCTCAAGAAGTCACCCTAGGGCTTATTTTCAGGGGATTTTTTTTTTTTTTTTTAAGTATGGTACAACAATCTACACTTATAGTTAAGTCATCTTCTTCTGGAACATCATCGTAACTCTCCAAACCCCGAATTCCATCCCGAATTTCTTGCGACTCTTTCCTTTAGAACCACTGGCCCCAGTCTCTCATGTCGAGCACTAGAGCTTTCATGGGGCAGGTGAGAAGGGATGCTCGTCTTCTTTACTGCTCCGCAACGAAATGCACGGGTTGTGCAGATGCACTGCGTAGCCATGCCCATCACTAGGGCTTATTTTCGGGGTAGGGCTTCTATTGTGCAAATGCTTAGAAATCCTGCTAGGGCCTATTTTTATGGGTAGGTCTTATTTTTGGGGAAACACGGTAGTTGCGTGACCTTGAGCAAGGTGAGTGTCATCTCCATGCCTTGTTTCCTCATCTATGAAGCCAACTCCTTTCTCACTCTAGCCTTCTGTGGTTCCCTGCTTTAACCACTCGTGTCCCGAGTTCCTTAAACCCTCGTGGTCTGTGCAGTCTCCCGAGTGCTCTTCCCACACATGTTCGTGTCCCCCTCATGCACACCAGCGCTCATCAGGATCAACTCCCACCACCCGTGCGCTTGCACCCTGCATGGTGTAGGTTTCTGTTGGCCTTAGTCTGTAAGAAGTTAAGGGAAACAGAGGCAAGTTCCCATGCAACAAAGGCAACTTGGATTCTCCCTTTTAATTTTTCCCTCTCCTCTAGCCATCCGTAATATATAGCCATGAAACCAGGAGGTCATACCCTCTCTGCTTCCCGGAGCACTAAATCCTTAGAGCACCTGTGGTTTATCTGGAACATTTATTACGTTTCACTGCAGAGAGCTGCCCCTTGTTTATCCTTTGCCTCACCTACTCTTTTCATAGCGTAAAGGAGAGATTTATCTTCAAATCCAGGAACATTTTTAGGTGACTCGGAGCTATATATGTAGTGTTTCATAAAGAAAGACTTTTAGTTTCCTGAAGATGGCACTATAATTTTACTTCTGTTCGCACAAACACTTCATCACATATAGAAATTTCTCTTTTGTCTAGTATATGTGCCCATAGTTTCATTAAAGTGAAAAATAGCTAATGATAACAGTGCACCAACAGAAATGCATAGCATGGAGATGTCAAATTGGTAAACACAAATTTTAGAAAGGGAACTCACGATCAGTTAATGGCTTTTACTTTTAAGGTGTTGTTTTTAAAAACCCTCTTCCTAAAGGACGCAGAGGGGGATTTTATAGATAAAACAAAGTTAAAATTAATTGAGTCATCAGAAAATAACTTAAGCAAGTCATTTTGCTATGTTTTCAATTTTCTTGTCTACCAGCTTAGTATCATTTAAGTCTAAATCAACGAGCATTTATTGCATATTAATTCTCAGATGTAGTGACTAAAATCTCAATTCACCCTGAGTGTCCTTACAATTTCTTCCCAAGAAAGGTGGGTGTCCCTTCCCCCAAGGGACCACATCCTACCTCTTCAAACACTCACAAGGCAACCTAGAGATTTGCCGATCTGCTTTCAGACTCTGGTGGAAGTTACCATACTTGGGCTGCAATTTGTAGGGACGGCATTGACGCTTGTTCCAGTGGAAAGCGGTGTTGCCAGTGGCTTCAAGCAGTGGCCACTTGGGAGCCCCAACTCTCTTAAAACGAGAGCGTGGGAGTCAGCCAGAGCCCGGCCTTCTTCCTCCACCAGAGAAAGTCAACTGTCTGTGAAGGAAAGAGCTCGTCTAGTAATTTCTTTTCTTTCTTTTTTTTTTTTTTTTTGAGACAGAGTCTGGCTTTGTTGCCCAGGCTAGAGTGAGTGCCGTGGTGTCAGCCTAGCTCACAGCAACCTCAAACTCCTGGGCTCAGGCAATCCTGCTGCCTCAGCCTCCCGAGTAGCTGGGACTACAGGCATGCGCCACCATGCCCAGCTAATTTTTTCTATGTATGTTAGTTGGCCAATTAATTTCTTTCTATTTATAGTAGAGACGGAGTCTTGCTCTTGCTCAGGCTGGTTTTGAACTCCTGACCTCAAGCAATCCTCCCGCTTCGGCCTCCCAGAGAGCTAGGATTACAGGCGTGAGCCACTGCGCCTGGCCAGTAATTTCTAAATGTATCTAGGTGACTGAACTTAGAAGCTATGACCTCTTTGGGAGAATGTCATCATACTAACATATTAAAACTAAAATAAATAGGTGTTTGTTCTTAAGTGAGATGTTACTCTTTGTCCTACATTTCACGACAGAGAATATGATGGTTACTCTCTGTGTCCACTTGACAAAGGGATGCCCAAATAACTGGTAAAATATTATTTCTGGGTGTGTCTGGGAAGATGTTTCTGGAAGAGATTAGCATTTGATTGGTGGACTGAGTATAAAAGGTCTGCTCTCAGCAATGTGGGTGGGCATCACCCACTCTTTTGAGAGCCCCAACAGAACAAAAAGGTGAAAGAAAGGCAAGTTTGCTCTTGGTTGAGCTGGATCATCTATCTTCTCTGGCTTTCAGACATCGGTGCTCTGGTCCTTGGCCCTTGCGTGCTCAGACTGGGACTTACACCATTGGCTTCCTTGGTTCTCAGGCCTTTGGGTTTGGAACCTCACCCCTGGCTTTCCAGCTTGCCAACGGCAGATCGTGGGACGTCTTGGCTGCCGTAGTCAGGGTTGCTGATCCCTCAAGAAGTTCCCTTTCTGTTTGTTGCTGCGTATGTCCCGCTGCCCTCATTTCTCTGGAGAACCCAGATGAATACACACTCCATTAAGGCAGTGTGGCTTCCGCTTTACCAACGGGGGCACTGGGGCTCAGAGGGGCGGCCCCTTGCCTTGCATGTGGCGGTGTGCCGTGGCTGGCAGGGTCCCCGGGGGGGAGCAGGTGCCAACCAGCTGCACCTGGCACAGGGTGCGGGACCCGTGCACTCCCCCGGCTGCCTCACCTCCGAGGAGGCACCTGATGTCCCCACCTGAGCCCTGGCGAGGACAGGAATCTTCTCATTTTTATTTTTTTTGTCATCCTTCAGCAGGCTGGGAAAATGCCTTCAATTAAGGAACTATTCAAGAAATGATTCTGTTTTTTTCTTTTTTATGGAGACAGTCTCGCTTTGTTGCCCAGGCTAGAGTGAGTGTCGTGGCGTCAGCCTAGCTCACAGCTACTTCAAACTTTTGGGCTCAAGTCATCCTCCTGCCTCAGCCTTCTGAGCAGCTGGGACCTACAGGCATGCGCCACCATGCCCTGCTGATTTTTTCTATATATATTAGTTGGCCAATTAATTTCTATTTATAGTAGAGACCGGGTCTCGCTCTTGCTCAGGCTGGTCTCGAACTCCTGACCTTGAGCAATCCTCCTGCCTCGGCCTCCCAGAGTGCCAGGATGGAGAGAAATGATTCTTGAATTGGTTTGAAGTAACTCATTTTATCTTCATAAGCCCCTTCCCCTCCTCCTTCCCCACCCCCGCTCTGTGGGTGGGCAAGATGTTACAGTCGAACCATTCTAGTTGGCCTCCTAGATGATGCTGCATCCAGGAGCTGTCCTTGGTTTTCTCAGACCTTTCCCTGGTATAAAGTCCTGAGATGACATCATCAGAATGGAAGAGAGGGGTCACAGAAAGGGGGTGGCTTAACCACGACAAGGACTGGGACTGGGAGGAGGAAAGAAAGGAACCAGGGCCCCAAACCGGAGACGGCATTGACCCTCGGGCACGGGCATGACCCCGAGCACCAGGGGCTCCTTGGGTTTTGCTTGCCACACCCTGGTCCTGGCCCTGGCTGTGCCCCGAGTGACACAGGGGTGGAAAAAATAGTCACAGAGCACGGCAAAATCTCCTGAGTGTGTGTCCCTTCCTATGGCTGGTGCTCACCTCCACAGCACTCTACTAGCTTCTGCCATCACCTCGCCCAGCCTTGTGCCTCTCGTGGTGCTCGGGGTAGGGGCTGCCCCAGGCTGAGGGTTTGGCTCAATTCTCCTTAACCCATTGCAGGTGCTGCCTCCCTCTCCCGTCAACTAAACCAAGCACTTTGCTGGAATGTTGTTCCAGGACAATTGCAGTTGGTCGTCACCTCTCTAAACAACCACACATGTGCAGCCCTGGGTGGACAGCTGCAGCCTTCACTAGGCGAGTCTTGGCCAGGACTTGAAGAGGAATGCACGGACTGCAGGACTGGGAGCCGAGCACCATTTTAGACTGCTATTGAGATCCTATTAACACCAGAGGCCCTGGCTCCTGCACGGCTGGGTGCAGGGAAGGAGGGGGGAAGGAGCTTATGAAGATAAAGAAGGTGTTTCCTGCTCCTGCCCCTAGGCCTAGATTGAGAAACGTAACCGTATTTTAATAAAGATCTTTATTTACGATTTCCCTAAGTGTCATACCTTCTCTCAGCTGTTGTTGTTGACAGAGCCTTCAAACCCCCTAGGAAAATTTCCGTGGCGCCTGTAACTGCTTTTGCATGACGTGGATTCTGTGTACCCAGCGCTTTGGGGTCTCCCC
>VSMD01024931.1:0-33096 GCA_008750895.1 Mirza zaza | reverse complement strand
TACAAAACCTGTAGAAAGATGACCTCGGCCGGGCGCGGTGGCTCAAGCCTGTAATCCTAGCTTTCTGGGAGGCCGAGGTGGGCGGATCGTTTGAGCTCAGGAGTTTGAGACCAGCCTGAGCAAGAGTGAGACCCCATCTCTACTATAAATAGAAAGAAATTAATTGACCAACTAATATATATATAGAAAAAATTAGCCGGGCATGGTGGCACATGCCTGTAGTCCCAGCTACTTGGGAGGCTGAGGCAGCAGGATTGCTTGAGCCCAGGAGTTTGAGGTTGCTGTGAGCTAGGCTGACGCCACGGCACTCACTCTAGCCTGGGCAATAAAGTGAGACTCTGTCTCAAAAAAAAAAAGAAAAAAAAAAGAAAGATGACCTCATGATATCTTAGTAAAACAAGATCATCTTCTAAATTGAACTTCAACCTATCATCTGCCCTTTAGAGTCAACATAATTTTATAGTTTTATGAACTTGAATGTGGACATTTCAGAACGAAAGTACAGAATACATGAAAACAGGCCGGGCTCTGTGGCTCAGGCCTGTAATCCTAGCACTCCGGGAGGCCAAGGCAGGAAGATTGCTTGAGCTCAGGAGTTTGAGACCAGCCTGAGCAAGAGCGAGACCCCGTCTCTACTAAAAATAGAAAAATTAGCCAGGCATGGTAGTGCCTACCCATATAGTCCCAGTTACTCGGGAGGCTGAGGCAGGAGAATTACTTGAGCCCAGAAGTTTGAGGTTGCTGTGAGCTATGATGATGCCACTGCCCTGTAGCCTGGGCAACAGAGCAAGACTCTGTCTCAAACGATGACAACAACAACAACAAAACAGACAAACACAAAAAACAAAGAAAGAATACAGGAAAACAGTTTCATCTTGGAATAAAGAAAAAACTGAATGAGATGGTAATCTACATTACCTGTGCGGTGACCATGACTATCTTCAAAATCTGCAAACCCAGTTTCCACGGAATCTGGTGTCTGGCTCGGTATTTTTCACAAGGGTTCATGAAGTAAAACTTCAGGTCTTCCCTCAGACATTCTTCTTTCACCTCAGAATCAAGAGGCGCCATTGCATTTCTGCCACAGAAGATCAATTTTTAAATACCCAGAACAACCTGTTCCTCAGAAAACTCCTGAAAAATACCTTCCATTCACACGCTTTAGCTATTCATACAAAAAAAAAAAAAAAAAACCAACAACAAAACAAAACACCTCTCTCTCCAACCAGTGAACTCCTTTTCTCTTTAGAAACCCAAAGATTATTCTGCACCCTCTATCCCTTGCCTTTCCATATAGCCACCCTTCTTGTTCAAAATAGCCATTCTTGAGGATTATAAAAATAGAATTTACTTGCAAGACTCATCCATTCCTGCATCTTAACATAAGGCATCCATCTATAACTAAAGTATTTCAAGAAAGTGTGTATGCTTGTGTTTGTGTTAAGTGTAAGCTGTGCTTATGTAGGCTAAGTTGCATGTGAGTGTACATATGAACAAAAACCAGATTGGACACTTTCATGTTACTCCAAGTATGAAATTATAGAAATTTAGTATAGACTAATGAAATTAGATTGTTATGGAAGTAGAAAATCTTTGTTCTGTAACTCTGGACTGAGAGAAGGATTATGTCCCCCCTTTTTGGAAAAAATATCAGTGATTATAAGGTTCCAGAATATAAATAGCTTTAAAAAGTTCAAAGAGCAACTCTCTATTTACGCCTACTCAGATATTTGCTACTTATGTTAGTAAAATTTTGCTTTTACTATTTCAAGGACTCTAGACCCAGGAATGGGCACACAACTTAAGCTAGACCAAAAAGAACCAATAAGATGTGGTCCCAGGACTGTTATTTTAACTGTATGGAGAAATGTAGCCTCTCCAATGGATAGTCCCCAAGGTGGGATGTGCAAAACAATCTACTAGGAGTATAACATATATTAATACTTCTATTTTATTCTCTATCTTAAAAACTAAAAAACTGCCCATCTAACAGGTACAATGAACACTAGTCAGGTGATAGGTACATTAATAGCCCTGACTTAAGAATTATAAAAGCTATCCATGTAACAAAATCATTTGTACCCCCTTAATATTTTAAAATTAAAATTTTTTTTAAAACTTAAAAAAACTAAAGAATTGAATTCTACTAATAATGAATATAAGATAGAATATATGTATGCAGATAATATAACAATATAACATGAGACTATATATAACAATGTAACATATAACCCATACAAGAGTAGTATATAGTAGCATATCATTGATAAAGAGATATATACACATTGGGGATGTTATGCTGAAGTTTACTGCTGGATACATAATCAACAAAGTTTGGAGATCAGAGACTGAGTCTGAAGTTCCTAAAATGCATCTCACCACCACAGGAAAGCTTGTCAGAGACTGGAGTTAACACAGAAGATCAGACAAATATAGACACTAAGCCTAACCTCATACCCAAATGGGTGCCCCAGAAGTCTATCCTCTCAGGAAAATAAGCAGCATTGAAACTGCCTGTCCCCAAACTTATAGGACTACAGAGAAGGCTAGAGTGGTTCCAAATCAAAGAAAAGAAAAAGGAAATTTAAAAAAAAAGATCCATCCTCAGAAATAGTAGCCATTAACCAGGCCATTAGCAAAGGAGGCTCAAACCTTTAAGCCTCACACCTGGGTGAGCCAGGGAACTTCAAACTGTCAGCTTGCATGGGTATAGGGTCCCAGACGGGAATTGGCCTTCGTGTCCCAGAACACACACACAGACCTCACCAGAGGTTAATCCTAGAATTTAGGACACTCTAACAAATAACTTGTAAATCACAGTGACTAGCCAGTAGTTAAACATAACTAAACACACAAGGAAACCAAGTAACATGAAACAGACTACTTAGAAACAGACAACAGAAAAAGGACTAAGTATACTGGAATTAGACGCATTAGAAAATAACCATGCTCACTATCTATGATTTTATGCTGTATACACATAGCAGTTTTCATCCACAGTTGTTGGCTCATAACTCCCATAAACCTTTGTTATAAAATTGGGGCACTTTAGGCTTTAGTAGGAGTCCTCTGAAAACAGAATTTCTCTCTCTGACCTTCTCCTGCCCTCTTTCACCTGCTCCTTTTTCTCCCTAAGACAGGACTTTTCCCTGCCATTCTCTTCCCTGTCTTGGAGCTGGGCCTGAAGGATTCTCCCACCTACCATGTCTGATTGTAGGTCATAAGACCCTTCAATTGTGAGTCCCGCTCCATTCCCTGGAGGAAGGAATGCTGCACAGATAGGCCAGAAAGAACTCAACGGACAGGCCTTGCTGGGTTTCCCCAGGCTATTAGATCATACCCTTTTTGTCCAATCACATTTCTACATGGCTGTCAATCATGCCCATCCAGTGAAGTTTCCGCAAAATGCCTGAGGACAGGGTTCAGAAAGCTTCCAGACAGCTGAACACATGAACTTCCTGGAGGGCAGTCCAAGGAAGGCATGGAAACTCCATGTCCCTCCTCCCATACCTCATCCTATGCATTTCTTCATCTGTGTCCTTTGTAATATCCTTTATAATAAACTGGTAAATGTGTCTCTGAGTTTTGTGAGCTTCTCTAGTAAATTAATTGAACTCAAGGAGAGGGTCTTGAGAACCAGTCAGGCAAGTTGAAGAGGCCAGGACTTGTGACTGGTGTCTGAAGGGGGACAGTCTTGGGGACTGAGCCCTCAACCTGTGGGATCTGACACTATCTCCAGGTAGACAGTGTCAGAATAGAACTGAATTAGAGGACA
This sequence comes from Mirza zaza, assembly GCA_008750895.1. NCBI lineage: Eukaryota > Metazoa > Chordata > Mammalia > Primates > Cheirogaleidae > Mirza > Mirza zaza. Next base: position 29,321 of record VSMD01024931.1, on the reverse strand, counting down.
CTCAGGTGGTCTCCACTGCAGAACTGATTGCTTGTTGGGGGTGGGGGAGAAATCCCTACATGTCTGGTCACAGAGGTCTTCTGTGTTAATAGTTGTTGTGGTGTGAGAGCACAGGAAAAACATAGTTTGTCGGGGTTTTTTCCCCTCATATACACCACCTTTAAAAAACAACAACATAGTAAAAATATCTGTATGAAAAACTGTGAAACAACAACAACAAAAAAAAACTTTTAGAAATGAAAAATCAATTACCACAATGACTCTCATTTCAAAAGAAAGTGAAGACTTTAAATATGTGTTTGTCCTGAGTCTTTTAATTTGATCTGACCAACATAATGAGCACTTATGTGCTGAGCAAGCCTTGTGCTGGGTGCTCAGAACACAAAGCTGACGAGGTTCCCTGGACTTCATGTGCTCAGTGTCCAACAGGAAAGACAGCCTTGTCAATATATCTTACAAAATAGCTCAGCGAATGCTTAAAAGACATGTGTAAAAAGTATTATGGAAGCAGAGGGAGAGGGGTTCATAGAGCTGGTGGGAAAGCCCGTATCATACACCGTGGTACACCGTGGTAGGCACCTAACTGGGTGTGTTGAGGTCGGTATTTCCAAGAAGGTGGCATCTTAACCATGCCTGAGAGCAACACCCTCAAACATGAACTCTCAAGCCTCTAAGAACATGCCTGTAAGAAGCCCTGTGGGCATGTTTCAGCACTGCTGAATTTAGAGTTCACCACCACCACTTTCGCGGATAGGTATTGCTAAAGTATTTCTCCTGGAGATTCACAATAGCTTTTCACTTAATAAAATGAAAAGAGCATATGAAAAGGTATGTATTGAATTCTTAGACCCCTGAGAATAAGGTCATGGGATCAACTGACCTACACACACACACACACACACAGCCTCTGTGTGAGAAATACTAAACTGAAGGAAAAAGAGGATGTTTTCCCCAAAACAGTGTGCAAAACACAGGGCATTCAGGCAAATACTTAGACAACACCTCGTGAATCAAGCTCTGTTGGAGACATTCTCCTGCCTTCCAAGAGTGTAGTCCAGGGGAAGGGAGAGATATGAACAGATAAAGGTATGATAAAATGTGTTAAAAGCTATAGTTGAAGTATACATCTATAGCCCTGGAAAGAGAAAGAGTGCCTGACACAGCCCAAGTGCTTTTAAGAGGCTTCAAATAACTCTTCTGGCTACTGGTTCCTTTGACTAGTGACATGGCCACTAAGTGTTCAAGTAATGATAACTGATGTTAACGTTGCCCTAAGAACTTTATTAAGAAGTCCCAGGCAAAGAAAAGGTCAAAAGTAGCAAATAATAAATATCAGGATTGCTTATTCATTGTATTATGCTATTTATACTATTGTGTCTTTCCAGAATTGTTTCACTTGGGTATTTACAGAGCAGTTGCAATACTTTTAGCAATGTGAAAGATAAGGAAAATAGAAAATAACTAGCATGATAAATGTTTCCTTCAAGAGTACATGAGCCAATCGGGGAAATACAGGATAGAACTAGTCAAATGTGGTTGACTAATGACAGAATGACAGAAATATTAAAAAAATGGATATGAATAATAAATGTACATGATGGGTTGTTTTTTAAATAAGTCTAACCTAAGTCTAAAAATAACATCTAAATCTGTGAGGAAAAGGTAATAATATTTTGGTTCAAAAACTCTGATATCTCAAGGAAAATGGTAAATGTATAAGCTTTCTAAACTTTACTTTTCTGAGTGCTCTTTCTTGCCTGCCCCCCCTTCCCAGTTTCTAGGTTTGCCCTGGTAGATAAAGGGTATCAAACAGACACACACAAAACTAGGCATCTTATTGCTATAACAAAATGAAATGATGAAAAAAATGGTGCAAAGTGAAAAGACAGAAAAAACAAAAGAGACAGGACACTTTCATAGGACTAAAACATTCTTTCATTTGACACACACTTAGTCAACACCTTCTGATGCTGAGCACTGGGCTGGGTGTTTGGTACAGGGGACTTGAAAGCTGCAATCACAACTTCATAAGCAAGAATTAGGTCAGCTAACAGGAGAAATACTGCAACTTCCATCACAAAAGCACAGAGAGCTGCTAACTTGTGATAACAGAAATCAGGGGAAGTGAAAGTGACTACACCATAAAACTAGTTAAGGAAACAGAAGATCTTCCAAATTACATGAACCCATCAACTGCACGGCAGTCATGCAATTGAAATTGCATGAAATAAATAAGAGCGATCATGACTCTTATGGATTATTTATGTTTCACTAAACTATAGGAAATGCATGATCTTGGTTTTTATAAGCTTAATAAACAGCAACAGTAAGGCCAAAATATCAAAGAAAAAAAAGCATAGTATTTGAAGGCATAAAAACAAGATCTAGAATAGAATGAAAAGTTACCCATACAGTGGGCTAAATAAAAGCTAGAGACAGTGGAATGGAAAAGAACACAGAACACAGAAAAGAAGCCTGAGACTGGTACTATGTGAGAAAACAGGAGGGAGGCACATCAAAGCTGTCAGTAATTAAGAAAACCTACTCTTCTCTCAGATAAGCAGGACTGTGTGATGCTGGCTAAGTTTGAGGCTATCACATGACTAAGGACAATTTCAGCCTTATCAAACCAACGACTAAAAGAGTCCATGGAAGCCTGAAGTTTTGAAAAAAAAACAAAACAAGCTACCACTGATTCTTAACCTTATTGGGGTCATAAATCCCTGTGAGAACAGGACAAAGGCTCTTGATCTTTGCCCCAGAAAAATGCACACACCAGTTTCAGTGATGGTACTTTGTCAGCAAATACACTAACAGCCCAGACTGCTATTGCCTTTGGCTTGCATGGTCCTTATCCTATCTGAGAAGAGGATTGAACTTGTCTTTTTCCCCTACTGCAGTAGTCTCCAAAGTGGAGTCCTTTGACACAGTGGGTATGCGAGACCATTCACTGGTATGTGAGAAGAAAGGTTCAGGGCCTCTAACTGCATCAACCTAGAAAAGAGAGATTTCCCCAAATTTAATCCAACAATTATTATCCATCACACCTAAGCTGCCCTCCCTTGGTGAGAGTGTCAGATGCTCTTAGGTATGTGGGGCATCCTGGGGGAACATGGCAAGTTCCCCAAAGTTGGGGGCTGATGGCGCCCCCACTGGCTTTCAGTATATTCCCACCACTTACAGTTTATGTGGACCTATTTAAGCACTGTGGATTATCCAGTTTTAGTGAAAATACACCTCACAAAATTAGCAAAGTATAGAAAGATTCTTGCAAAAAATTAGATTCATTTTAAAACTAATGTAAGCCTAAATTAACATCAAGAAAATGGGAGCGCTAACACTCTAATAAGTTTTCCTGGCCATGAGTTAAATATGAAAAGCAAATCTGATCTAGGAAGTTGGAGGAAAAAATGGATTTATCAATAAAACTATTTAAAATACTGGTTAAATCTACTACTAAATAAGGAACATGGCTCTAAGTATATAGTACCCTAAGATATTAGCCAATGACACTATGAAGTCATATTATGAAGTTGTTGCATTTGGCAACTCATTTTAATATCCTTATCTAATCCCTTATTTATCTTATAATACATATGGTTTTGCATACAATATATAAATGAATATACATTACGAGAGGGTGGAAGGATGTTCTTTTCACTGGTGTTTCAGAGCTCCTAGCATACCTTAAATGTTGTTCTTTGTTATTTCAGCTGATATTACAAACTTCTTAGCTTTGAAGAAACTGAAGCTTATTCCCCTGGCTCCAACAAACAAACAAAAAATAATTTTGATGGGTACCACTTTTCCTACCAGACCTGTTTAGGTACCATGTATTGGTGTACTCCCACTACAAATTTAAAAATACAGCCAGTCAGAAAGATAGTTACAAAAATGTTAATTGCAGCTCTATTTGTAACTTTTTTCTGACTTTAAGAAGTCTATAGCATATTGTTAAATTTTTTTAAAGGTACAAAATAGATGTATTGAAATCCTACTTTTCAAAAAGTGTCAGTATTTATATATGTATGTAGATATTTTTAAAAGCATAGAAGTGCATAAACCAGCCAAAACACACATACACACACAGACACTCACTTCATTTTGGTAATGTCACTCTGTGACATAGTACTATAGGTAATCTTAATTTTCTTCAAATTTTCCACATTTTCTTCATTTGGGGTGATGAACATGTGTGCATCCTTGAGTCATCATTATGAGTTAAATAAGCTATTTCAAAAAGAAATAGTCTAATATGCATCAGGCAATCAGTGCCCTTAGTATGTGTGTGATGGGGGGGGGGGGCGCGTGGAGGAGGTAAGTACAGAAATTAACAGTCAATGTTTCTACAATAATGACCACATTGGGCCCAGGATGAATGACAGGGGGCAATCCACCAGATGGAAACTTTGGACCAATATTAACTACTTCCACATCATTTTTTCACTCACTCCAATTCCTATTATGAAGTAATTTTCTCATGATCAATTAGTCTCATGAGAGAGAAAGAAAAAAAGTACAGTCAGATGAAGCTCTGGGGTAGTCAGACCACAATTAACGGAAGTTGGGGGTGGTGGGGAGGCAGAGAAGAAAACTTTGGTTACCTTCTCAGCACAGCTCTCAGAACATAAATGACGTGGTCATTTTAACCCTAAGAAGCAACCTGAAAGAAGGCCATAGGAGCTTTTCGTTTTCCATTTTCTATTTCCATACAACCCCTAAAAGATGAACACGCTAAATTTGCAGGAATTTCCCTAAAAACAACCATGCCACCAAGTTCCTATAAAAACATCTGTGATCACCATTTGGCTATCTCAGGCCACTAGGAAAGCAGAACTAGGGCTTGAATTTTTTAAGTGCTTGTTCTGAACAAACCACACTCCTTTTGAAAACATTGAGGAATCAACTATCTGGGGCATGGATAAACATTGGTTTCAACTTAAATAACCAGCTGCATTAATCCCTAACAATAAAGTCAGCCTGTCCTCTAAAGCCAGGCATTGATTTCTCCTCTCTAGCTGTGAAAGTTCCAGATAGCATTTTCTTCCAATAGAAGGCTGTTTTGTCTACATTGAAAATCTATTGTTTAGTGTAGCCACTTTCATCAGTTATCTCAGCTAACTTACTTCATCAGTTATCTCAGATCACTTGCTGCAGCTTTCACATCAATACTTGCTGCTTCAACTTGCACTTTTATGTTATGGAGATGACTTCTTTCCTTTAACTTCATGAACCAACCTCTGCTAACTTCAAATTTCTCTTCTACAGCTTCCTCACCTCTTTCAGCTTTCACAAAATTGAAGAGAGTTAGGGCCTTGCTCTGGATTAGTCTTCGGCTGGAAGGAATGTTATGGCTGGTTTGATCTTCTATCCAGATCACTCAAACTTTCCCCCTTCCTTTGCATTCACACCTTGGGTGACTGTTTGGCACAAGAGGCCTAGCTTTTGGCCTGTCTCAGCCTTTGACATGCCCTCCTCACTAAGCTTAATTTCTAGCTTTTGATTTAAAGTGAGAGACATGTGACTCTTCCTTTCACTTGAACCATCAGAGGCCACTACAAGGTTATTCGCTGGCTTAATCTCAATATTGTTGGTCTCAGGGAATAGGGAGGCCCAAGAAGAGTCAGACAGACAGGAGACTTATGGCTGGTGGGTGGAGCAGTCAGAATACACATCACATTATTGATCAAGTTCACTGTCTTATATGGGTGAGGTTCATGGCACCCAAAAACAATTACAATAGTAACACCAAAGATTACTTATCACATCACCATAACAGATATAATAAAGTTTGGAATATCACAAGAATGACCAACATAGTCACACAAGGTGAGCACATGCTGTTGGAAAAATGGTGCTGATAGGCTTGTTTGATGCAGGGTTGCCACAAACCTTCAATTTGTAAAAACCAGTATCTGTGATGTGAAATAAAGTGGAGTGCAATAAAACAAAGTATACCTAAATTTTTCTGTGAACCCCTTAACATGTGATGCAAGAGTTCACTAAAGAGTAATTTATTTCTTTAAAACTGACACACGGAACTTAATACTTAAGCCTTAGCCAAAGAGAACAGCCCATCTTCAGGGAAGAGTCCACTTTTAACTTTTAAAGCCAGAAGAGTTTTCTTTGGCCATTATTTTTACCTTGAAAACTGTAGCCACAAGAAGCTACCTCTTTTTCCACAAAGTTTTAAGAATTGTCTTCTTCTGGGTTTCACTTCACCAACAGAAACCTAACCAAAATGATCAGTTTGTGAATATGATCATTCCTGACTTTCAGTTCTGTGTTCTCTGCCACTCTGATCAAAATTTATCTCCCAACTCTTCTTACTTGCTACATTAAGGTATTTTATATTTATTTCTTTATTTCTAAAAACAACACTTTTCACATGCTCCTCCTTGGGAGAAAAGAATGTGACTACCTCAAACACTGTATCAGCATTTACTATTTTTTTGTGTGTGTGTGTACAGGCAATTAAATAAAATTGGCATTATTTTGATGGACTCTGTATGGGAGTAGTCAAGGAAAGTGGGGAAAATGTGCCTGCTAGGTTCTGGGTCCTGGGTCCTGGCCACAGAACCTAGTTTATGGAAGGTTTACTAAAGGAGAAGGGTGTGCCTGTGGAAAGTTCCCTGCAAGGACAATTTGACTTCTCTTCAGGTATGAACAGGAAGATAAGCTAAATCTCAAGAGACGTCTGACTCAACAGGAAGAAATTATCGAGTTTCCCAAAATTTGTGCTGTTTTGGTTAGCACATCACAGAGGTGGTGAGCAGTTCCTCAATGTGAAGTCCACGTCCTACTTCTGGGGAGAACTATGAAGTTGGTTCCTTCTCCATAAAATATCAGAATCTGCATCCTGACATCCACAGACAACCTTTCCCATCTCTCTCTTAATAACCCTTTCTCCCATTTTCAATTGACAATGACACACAACCTTCTGTTTCCCACCAGTACCGTACAACCAGACAATTGTATATATATTTCAAATCTGAACACCTTCAAAACTATTTGTGTGCACACCCAGGTGTGTGTCCTTTAACAATGGGAGTTTGCACGAAAGTTATGTTTTCTAATTCAAAATTTTTCCAAGTCTAAAAAATATATTCCCACTTGCCGAGAATTAAATACTTCATCTGGGCAGCCACCAAAAATTAGGTAAATTCTCCTCCTGAATTCTGGCTTTCCTTGCTAGCTTTAAGATCATTTATACTATTGAGAGCACCATGCAGGGAAAACAAGAAGGTCTTAATACTATTTTAAGACAGTGTAACAGCCCACCACTATATTTGTTTTGAGAGCAGAGAAGGGGGAAGCCACGGCCTGTTCGTACTCACCACCTCAGCCCATCTGTGCTCTGGGTAGCTGGAGCTTTGACCACGCAGGAGGGCCCCTTGGCAGCGCCACCCGGCTGAACTATGCGCCCTTTCATAAAGGCAGAGGAACTGGGGTTAACCACACTATAACCCTCCCACCTGAGGAAAAGGCCTGTTTGTTCCGGAAGGCAAAGCCCAGACTTATTTAACTGCAAGCAGTTAATACAAGAAACCCTAAGGCAGCAAGAAAACTCTAGCCTAGAACAGTAAAGCCATCGACTTTATGAGGATTGATTTCTCCAGAGTCCTGGATCCCGAAAGATGCAGCCCAGACGCCTCACCTGACAGTTAACCTGAAAACACCTGATCCTCTCTCTGGGTTCCTTGCCTGAGGAAAACGATAAGGCTGCCGAGACATGCCTCCTGCTTCAGAACTTTCCACGGCTGTCGGGATTTGGGGCAGGAAAAACCATTCACCGCACACTCATTTCAGCCTCTCCGGGACGCGTCCCCTGAAGCTGCAACCCTTCTAGGCGGGGTCCCGTCCTCTTACCCTTCCTGCCAGCCGCCCGGTGCGCGCAGGTCCCGGCCGAGGGCAGGCGCGGCGTGCCGGGCAGCGGCGGCTGAAAGGCGGCTCTGTGCGCGCCGGGCGGGATGCGCCGCGTGGCCAGGCGTCCCCGCCCCCACCTGGGAGGGGTGCCGCTCAACTCTCCGCCCCGGGGGATTTGGCCACGTGTCAGCGTGCCCGCCCCTGCAGCCCCGGGAGACGAGCCGGGGCGCAGTGGCGGCGGCTGCAGCCGCGGTGGGGCGCGAGAGTGCCCGAGGAGGAAAGGCGTCCGGGCACGGGCGGCGGAGGGGCTCCCGGGCTGGGACGGCGGGATGGAGGGGAGGGAAGGGGAGAGCCGCGGGGCGCCCTGGGGCACAGACCTGTGGCGGGGCCTCCAGGACAAGCCCGAGGCGCGCTTCCACCCCGCCAGGTCCAGCGCCTCCACGCCGCGAGGCACGGCGCAGCCCCGAGCGGCCGAGGGTGGGACCGCCGCACCTGTCTGGGCGCCGGGCCGCGGCTGCCGCCCTTTCGTCCCTGGTGCCCGCTGCGGCCGCCCGGCCCGCTCCAGCTCCGGACTGTCCCCTGGCAGGCAGGGCTGGGGAGAAGCGCCTTGAAAAGGGAACCGGGCGGTGGAGTGCTGCGGCCAGGCGGCCCACGCCCCCTGCACGGCGCCCCCGGGCGGCCAGACCTGGCACTCCCGGCCCTCCGCGGCTCCGACCTTCCTTCGTTCCTCATTTCTGCAGTCTTTCCTTCAGTCTTCCAGGCATTCCTTTCTTGTTTCTACATCCGTCCATGTGCCCATTTCTTCAGCCATTCCTGTTGGAGGGGTTCGGGAAACACTCCCTGAGCGCCAGGCGAGGTGTTGGGTACTGTGCGCGCCGGGAGGAGAACGACAGGGTCTTTTTCCTCTGGGACTTCGCGTGGAGCTGACAAGTTCATTCACGCGGGCCTCCCTTTATTCTGAAGTGCACGATCACGAAAGCCAGTGGCAAGGGTCGCGTTTCGGAGATGTTAGAAGGGCGACGAGCGCGCGAGGAAAAGAAAAGCGAATGGCCCTGCGCCCGCGTCGGGAGCCCCGGGGGCTCCGTTGTGGGGCGAGAGGCCGCGCGGCGGCGGCGGCGCGGAGGGAGCGCGCAGGCCCGCGTCTGCCTGAGCAGCTGCGCTTGGCACGCCGCCGCCGCGCCCCCCTGTTGGCGCGCGAAAGCCCCTGTGTGAAACGGCCGGGACGGTCTGTCGCCGATCGTGGATCTTAAGAGATGAGAGTCGCGGGCACACGCCGTGTTGGCGATGGTGGGCGATGTTGACTTGACAGTTTGGATATGGCCGACAGCCTCTTCCCAAAGGCGTCTCTCTCACAAGGTAGCAGCGGCAAAAGTCCTGAGTTCCAGGCTCTTTGGATCAGCCAGTGTTTAAAGACTCTTTGGGTTTAGCTAGGGCAAAGAATATTCTGCGAGGTAATTATTTTAATATGCGTCTCCAGGTAAAAGCAGTTGGACAGAACGATGTCTATCCAAGCATACATAATTGATCTTTTTTTTTTTAAGTCACGTCCGAAGGGTTATTAGGCAACAGTGCCTTGTCTTTGAGCCCCTTTCATCAGAGGTCACTGGGTACAGACAGGCTTGGGCGATTTCATCTGTGTAGTCACAGTCCTTGAAGGTGGGTGGAACAGTGGCGTGGTTAGGTTCTTTTTTATAAGAAAAGAAGAAGAAATGTTACAGTTGTGTTCTGTGTGGGGAGGATGTGGACTCCGGTGAAGAAGGGAGACTGCGGCTTGACTGGAGAGTGTTAGAGGTATGTTTTAAGAAATGTTATGTACTTTTTATGCTAAAGAATTTGATGCCCATGCCATCTGTAGTGAGGTTCCCTCTTTCATTTTAATATTAGTGATTTGTATCCTCTCTCTTTTTTCTTAGTTAGCTTGGCTAGTGGCTTATTAATTTTATTGATCTTTTCAAAGAACCAGGTTCTGGTTTTATTGATTTTCTCTATTGATTTCCTGTTTTCAATTTCATTGATTTCTCCTGTTATTTTCATTTCTTTTTTTCTGCTTGCTTTGGATTTAATTTGCTTTCCTTTTTCCATTTTTCTAAGGTGGAAGCTTAGAGGATTGATTTTTAGATCTTTCTTCTTTTCTAATATATGCATTCAATGCTATAAAGTTCACCCTAGGCATTGCTTTTACTGCATCCCACAATTTTTGATCAGTTATAATTTTATTTTCTTAGTTCAAAATAATTTTAATCTCCCTTGAGATTTTTTTCTTTGACTCACGTGTTATTTAGATTTTATTGTTTTTCCCACCATTTAAAAATATAGAAACCATTCTTAGCTCAAAGGTTATACAAAAACAGGTGGCATGCTAGATTTGGCCCATAGGCTATAGTTTGCCAACCCCTGTTTTAAAAGTCTGTTCTTTCCCCCTTGTTTTATGGTGACATAATAAGTTCCCAAATACACATATTTGAGCATATTTCTGGGCTCTGTATTCTTTTCATTGGTCTTTTTGTCTGTTCGTCTGTTAACATAGTAATATCATTTACATTTTTTATTCTCCTATGACTTTGTATTGTGGCTTAATATTGGGTAAGGTGACTCTTTCCTTTTTGTCCTTCCCTTTCACATTTGATTTGACTATTCATGGAACTTTTTCCTCATATGAATTTTAGAATTAATTTTTTGAACTTCAAAAAAAGCACTTGGAAATTTTGTATCTATTAGATTGAATGTATAGATTAATTTAAAGAGAATTAAGTCACTACTGTGTTAAGTTACCCCCATTCATAAATATATTATCTCTGCAATTATTCAAATATGCTTTTTATATGTTGTAAGGGACATTTTCTCTGGGAAGGCCTTGTGCTTTCTGACTTAATTGCTGGATAATTTATAATTTTCTTTCTACTGTGAATGCTATTTTATTTCTGTTGTATTTTTCTAGAGGATTATCATTAGTGGAAAGCCTAGAGAGTTTTAAAATTGATGTTAGCATTAAGCAACCTTGTTGAATCTTCTAAGTTTTGAGAATTTGTTGATTCTGTTAGACTTTCTATGTAGATCATCATATCTGCAAATTTTTCTTTTTTTCTTTTACCTTTTATCTTTTTTCCTTTTTTTCTTCTAATCCATACACTTCTCTATTTATATATATTAATTTGAAAATGGTGTTCTGCAACAAAAGAGATTAAAACTCCATATGTAAGTGGGCAGGTGGAAGGGGGAAGGCTATGTACTTATATGGTGGATGCAGTGCGCACCACCTGGAGGCTGGACATACTAGAAGCTCTGGCATAGCAGGGTGGGAGAGGGGGGGCAGGGGCAAGATATGTAACCCTAACAATATCTGTACCCCCATAATATGAAGTAATAAAAATAATAAAATAAATAAATAAATAAAACTCCATATGAATTAGATATTTTAAAGCTTTATTAAGTGAAAGAAGAAAAGGGCATCTGAATTGTTTAAAGAAAATATGGCATTGGTAAAATCAAAGTCTATGTACAAATGATTTTTAACACACAACACAAATCCTAAAATATCCAATTTGACTTCTGTAAACCCACTTACTTGGAGTTTCTTTCTTGACTAATGTGGTTTCTTTCTTGACTAACAGAAGGCCAGTGTGAATCCTGAGCCCTATAGATGGTTTCTTATTTGTAGCCCCCAAAAAAGGGATTTTGTCTGTTCCTGTTCAGCTCTAGGCCAGCCACTTGCATCAGAATCACCTTGTGTGCCTGCTAAAAATGCAGATTCCTGGCCTCCAACTGGGACTTAACAAATAAGAAAATAAGAATCTCTGCTTAGGCTTTGGTAAAGTACTCAAAAAAAAAAAAAAAAAAAAAGAAGAAGAAGAAAAATCTCTGCTGTGATTACTTGGATATCCATGATTTTAACAAGATTCCTTGGTGATTCTTATGCCCACAAGCTTGAAAATCATTGTAGTGGAAGGAGGGGACAAAGAACTTGACCTCCAGGGAAAGGTAGGTATCACCAACGAAAGTCTAGCCCTGATCTCCTGGGCTAGGGAGACTAGAATCCCAGGAGGAAATGATGACTTCCATTCCCTGTTCATTCTTACCACTACCTTGACATTCTCTACAATACATACATACATGTAAGTAGAACTCTAAAATGACTGCCTACAATTTATCTGCCTACCCAGATCAAGCCATTGTACTGGTTTGGGGACAGTTCAAAAAAGTTAGTGCTGTAGAACTAGTCTCGCATGGGCGTCATTACTAAAATCTAGGGCTTAGAATTTATTAAGGACGCCTGTCACAGTAAGAAAGCCTGGAGAATCAGGAGACACAAAGGTGCCAAGTCACTGGCTGGCTATAATTCCACTGAAGAAACATAATGACGTCAGAGCAAAGCAAAACTCCAGGCCAAACACTGAGTGAGTGGTTTTATGTTTCCATTGAAGTATTATTGTTATTCTAAAAATCTCGCAAAGAGTAAAGAAAAGGATTTAACAGATAAACATAATTTCGAAATTCACATTAGATTCTAGTAAATTCTATAAATGATAGTGATACAAATACTAAAAGTAAGCCCCCCAAAATACTCACCTAAACATTTAGATTTTTCATTTTTTAAAAGCCATAGGTACTACAAAAATAGCTTATACCTATCATAAAACATCATATTTTAACACCTGGAGTCATTATTATGATTGTCACTATGATTAAATAATAAGATTTCAGTGTCTCAAGGCTATCTTCATTTAGGCCTTAAAACAATCAGAAATTTAAAAGTCAATTTCCTCTAAAAAAAAAAAGTGTGCTTTGAGAAGAACTTTTTCATTGAATTTATTTCTATTTGAATAAACAAGATACAAAATAAATATTCATGCTGTGAAAATCCCTGCAGTTATCAATCAGCAGTCTATAATTAGAGACAATTTTTGTTCTTTTTAAGACACACATTTCTCACTTATTTTTAAATTTTGAGCATACTTGTTTTCTAGAATATTTTTAATGTGAGTTGTAGAAACTTGTTCCATGAAACCACAGCTCCTTACCCCAGAACACTTTGCTATGAGACTGGATGTGCCTATGAATGGCATAGTGCATTGTAAGTTTCACATGCTGTTCAAGTACTAATAAAATAATCGTTGTTGGATCAAATATGCTTTTGGTATGTGCTTTAATTTTCATACATGTATAAGATACTCTTGCAACTTTGTACTTTAACACTGAAGGAAGAGAGAAAACTTGTAAATGAATATTTAAAAACTTGATCCTCTGCAGAACTAAAAGCAGAATCAAATAATAGTTGTCCTTCTGAACCAAATACAGTCATGTGCCACAGAGGGGCATTTCAGTCAATGAAGGACCACATATAAAACAGCGGTCCTATAAGATTCTAATACCATATTTTTACTGTACCTTTTCCATACTTAGATACACAAATACTACTGTGTTACAACTGCCTACAGTATTCATTACGGTAACATGCTGTACAGGTTCGTAGCCTAGGAACAATAGGCTATCCCATATTAGCTTAGGTGTGCAGTAGGCTATAGCATCTAGGTTTGAGTTAACTACTCTGTGATGTTCACACAACTATAAATCGCCTAACAACATATTTCTCAGAACATATCTCTCTTATTAAGCATTACATAACTGTATTGCACTGTTAGCTGGTGATCGTTGTCTCTTACTCTGCCTTTTAAAAGAAAACTTTACAATGATTCCTGGCTATACAGTAAATATCCCCACTCTCTCAGGGATGTACCACTGAGAGTGGTCCAGACCAGGGTCACTGAGTTACCTGAAGTCACTGTCAGACCAGGGATTGTTTTCCACTGATGACACAATCCACACAGTCAGAATAGCTGGAAACAAGAGTGTAAGAGCTAAAGAGCGGCATAGAGAACAGATTCTAAAGCTATGACCAAATAAAAGAAAGAATAATAATATAACAGCTTCCTTCATCAGTCTTTTTAAAACAAGCCCAGCATAAAGCTGCAAAGACATTAAATATTGCTTTTAAAAATAGAAACATGGTTCTCAGTGAATTTTAGCTATCAATTTGCTCAAAACAATAGTCTTCAAGCATACTACACCAGATCTCAAAATATTTATGTAATTTTCCAACTCAGTTATACATTATATTTTCCTCTAAAGCACAGATAAACCTGATAGTTACTTTTTACAACAGCAGAATAAAGATACTGGAGGGTCATCTTCTAATCTGTATTTTCCAGAGTTAGGCAGATCTTTACACTCTGCTATAAACGTACGAAGTTCAGTCTCTGGGAAGCCATCTTGTTGGTAATGCTACATAAAAGAAGTTTTAAAACTCTCATTAATAAGCCCCTTGAAAACAATTTATTACAAATTCAAAATAGATCATTTGGGAAGGGAGGGGATTTTTCTAGAGGAATAATTTAGTCACTTCCAAGTACTTGCAAGAAGATGTAATCTTTAGAGTCACTCTCAGGTTTGGCTGAAGTGGACCTAGCATTCTGTACTTGCCCTCTTTAGCTCTCTTTTCTGGGTCTACTTTAGCCCAAAATGGGCATGTTGAGTCTGAGTGTGAGTCCTCCTTCCAGGGAGAAGTGAGTCAGCCCCATCCCAAGTCTGAGAACCTCTGTCAGGACTCTGCCCTGCAGGCCCATGCCTGCCAGGCCAATGTGAAGCAGCATCTGAAAGGAACCTCGTTCAGGCCACAAGAAGCTCAACTGATGGGGATTAACAGGATATTGTTGAGCACCGAGGGGTGGACATCCTAGGCTTTCCTGGGAGACCTCAGCATAGCCTTAGATGCCCCTGAGCAATCTCAGGTGTCTGGACAAAGATTAGAATGCTATAAGGGATTTCCAACCTGTACACCCTTTTGGGGAGTTACTCTTCTAGGCACATGGATTTGTTTAATATATCTCAGTTTGGGGTCTAAGATCTCTAGGATATGCCCTGACCAAAAAGGATCAGAAATAACTTAGCTTTCCCATTTGGCAAGTGCTCTGAGCCCATGAAAAGAGGTTAGCAACCTAAACTACGAGTCTCAGGTTGTATCATCAAGAGTTGAAAACCCATGTTACTCTTAGAGATTTCCAATGTCACCCTCAAATAACACATGCAGTTAGTTCCCTGCATGCAGAGTTGAAGGTAATGAACTTTTAGAGCACCACTAGGAGGGATTTGGACAGTTAAAACTACATTCTTTCTTTCCCCATTGCTTTGGTAACCCTAAACATACATCTGTCTTCTACTGAAGAGAGCAAGGAAGATATTTAGTCCCTGAAATCCTTTTCAGTAAGAATGAAGTCACAGCCCTGGCTTCATGAGCAAGATATTCATAATTACCAACTCCAAACCAAGGCATTCTTTTTATCCCTGGGGGCAATTATATGGCATCATGTTTCATTACCCCCCTCAAACCCAGAAAGAAAAGTCCCCACATATAAGTCTATCTATGTCAACAGCACACCTAAGAGAATAAGGTTATTAGAGATTTAAATATATAAGATTGTTTATTCTGCCTTTCCATATTTCGAGGGGCTTAAACTGATTTTTAAAATATCTCATATGAATAACAATAGCTTTTCGAATCAGGTTTCTGACTACATAAAGCACACATGGCTAGTACAGGGCCCATCTGTTCAGGAGGCCAGGCTCTGGGCAGGTGCCATGCAGGCCTTGCACAGAGTGACAGATTCGGTGACAGCACACTCCAAAGGAAAGGGGCAATTTTTCTTTATGAAAATTGGATTTTTAAAGTTCTCCACATAATTTTGGCTTTCTGAAATTCCATCCGTTTTATTTATCCAATATCTACTGGCTGTTAATAATTCTAATAAAAGGTTAAGACAGCTTGCTTGAAACAGCACAATTACTTAGACAAAAGACTTTCAACATTCTAAAAGTTCTATTTTCTCCTCCATTTCTGTTTCTCACTCTCTAAAACTAAAGTCCTTTTCTCTATCCTGAAGAAATTAACATGCTATCAACTTTCCCCGCCCCATTTAGGTACTAAATTTTACTGCTACTATACAAGTTCTATAAGAATGTTGCCACATAAGGCTCTTGATAAACCTACCTTAATTGTTTCATATGTATCAGTGATCAGTGCAATGAAAAGACTTAAAATCATATATATAAAGAGGCTGATGAATGAGTAGAGGTAAATTCTGCTAAATAGCCAGACCAAGTAGCTTTTCTGCTGCATTTTTGCAAATGTGGCGAACATATCATCTCCATTTATTAGAGAGAAAAGACATTCAGAGACCATGTTCAGAGAACGGAACTAGAAAAAGAAAAAAGTTCATTTTATTCCACATTTCTTCCCATTGGAGACCATGATATCATATTAAATATAATAAGACCAGATAGCCCCAGTTACTCTTTCAAACAAACAACCTGAGGTAACCACACACATTTGCTTTGTAATGCATATAACATATATAAGCATACCATTTTTTTTCCTGGGATAAGCATCTCAGGAGCAACCTGAATCAAATGCAGAAGGGGCTGGTCTGCAGCCTCTGCTTTTCTGAGTCAAGCCTTACCCTTTACCACCACAGAAAGACAACCTCGAAATGCTTCTGCAGAAATACCCAGGTCCCAACCATGCATGCTCATAATCCCATTTTGAGGTTCATTCCATTTAAGATAGCAGCATAATATTCAAGACTACAGTGACTTTGGTAATAAAATATTCAAATATTTTTATTAATACAAGTTTCTCCCTATACTACTTTTTTAATAAAGTCACATTTTGAGAAGGCTTACCTAAATAACCTATTCTATTGATGGATAGATGGATGGATGGATGGATAGATAGATAGATAGATAGATAGATAGATGAATCAAACTGATTAAACTTGGCTTCACTCGTGGTAAAAGGGACTTAGTTATCCGACATATTGCAAAAAAGAATTTGAGGCAGTTGAGTGAACCAATTATTCTCTCAAGTTCGTCACACCTGACTAGTTCATAAACATGGCAATAGATACACTACCTTCAGCATTTCAAGGTTAAATCACAAAATAAAAGGAACTCATTTAAAAAGGACGACAAGCCACTGGCACTACGCTAAGAGCTTAGCAGCAGCAGGAAGCAAGTCGTTGCTCAGTACCTTGTCATGGTAGGGCCCCAGCACAATCCACCCACAGAAGCAATAGCCCAAGTAAATCATAGCCGCACAGCAACAGAACCTGATGGCGTTGGGCAGTGCTGCCTGAAGGGTCAAAATAAGGAGCTGGGAAAGTAAGAGAGGTCATTAGAATCCCTTTGTCCTTCGTCTACCGCAGTGCCACAACTCTGAGAGAAACGCCAACAGCACGGAGGCCCATGGAATTCCTTACATTGTACTTCTCAAAGAATCCGAGATATCGGATGACTCCGAGCCACACAAGCATAGTGGAAGTCCCCAGAAGTATGCTACAGACATCATAACTTGTCAGACTCTAAGAGCAGGAAAAATATATAATCAGATTAATACAGCAGAAACTAATTTGAGAGAGATATATTTATTGTGGTAGCTATAAATCAGGCACTGTTCTAGGTGCTAAGGATAAAGGAGTGAACAAACAATATTCTCTGCCTGCACGAAGCTTACATTGTAGTGAAGGGGGGGGTGTGTGTGTAGAGATACAATAGAAATAAATTAATAGAGCCTTTAGTACATTAGCTGAATGGCAATTGCTGAGGAGAAAATTCAGGGGAAGGGATAAGGAATGGTATGGGTTTATAATTTTAAACAGTGTGATCAGGGAAAGATGGCACTGAAAAGATGGCATTTAAGCAAAGATCTGAAGGGAGTGAGGGAGAGAGTCAAGCAAAAATCTAAGGGAGGATCCTTCTAGGCACAGGGACCAGCAAGTGTAAAGGCCCTGAGGCAGAAGGGTGTCTGGCAAGTTAGTGAGTCTGGCTGGAGGGAGCAATGGAAAGAGTATACAGTAGAGATGAGGCAGCAGGTTGTATATGACCCCAGGCACTTAACAACTTTGTCTTTTACTCTGACCCAGTTGGGGAGATTTGAGATTCCTTAACAGGAGTGACATGATCAAATGTTGGCTGTTGTGGTTGAGAGCAGATTGTTGGAGGAGTAAGGAGTCTATTACAATAACATAGCTGAGACATGGCAGCTTGAACAGGCTGGTAATAGTGGAGGTGATGTGGTGGCTTTAGAAGGTATAGCAACAGGATTTGCTCTTGCATTAGATGTTGGAGAAAGGGGGTTAGTGAAAAAGAGGAGTCTATGATGAATCCATGATTTTTGTCTTGAGCAACTGAAGAGAGTTGCCATTAACCAAAATTAGGAAGGGTTTGGAATGTGGAGGTGAGTGAGGTTTTTAGAAGTTCTCTTAAGTATGTTAAATCTGACAGGAAAAGTAGATATCCAAGTGGAGATATAGAATAGACAGTTAGATATTTGAGTCTGGAGTTCAGAGAAGAATTCCAAGCTGGAGATATAGATTCGGAAATCACTGGCAAATAGGTACTATTTAAAGCCATGCAACAGGATGAGATTACCAAGACAGGAGCAGAAAAGAGAAGATGCTCAAGCACTATGTCTTGAAACACTGTCACCTTGGTGAGATGAAAGGGAACCAGCAAAGGAAAGTCAGAAGACCAGACAGTGACTTAGAAGGAAAACCTGGTAAGTGACAGCCCAATGAAAAAGTGTGACAACAAAGAGGGAGTGCTATGCAGTGTTAAAAGCTGCTGATATGTCAGGATGAGGGTAAATAATTGATGATTGGACTCATCAGCATGGGAGGACATTGGAAAGAACACTTTCTGTGGAGTGGCAGGGCAGCCTGATTGGAACGGACATAAAAAGAATGGTAGGAAGAGAATCAGAGTCAACAAGGTTACTCTTTTGAGGTCTTTTGCTAAATAAAACAGAGCAGAGAAATTGGGGTAGTAAGTAGCTAGCAGAGGAGAAAAGGGTTTGAGATGTTATCTTTCCAAAAAGGGGCAAAACATGCTAATGGGAATGACCTGGTAGAGAGGGGGAAATTGATGACGCCAGAGAAGGAAGACTAGCGGGGCCATGCATTTGAATAAGCAAGTGGGGACGGCATCCGGTAGGCAGGTGGAGGGGCTGGCCCTGGAGAGTGGCTGAAACAGTATATCCACAGTAACAGAGAAATAGCAGAGTATGTGCGCACTGATTTTGGGAGGTGGATAAATGAAGTAGGAGTTTAAATTCTTTTTTTTTTCCTATTGTTTTCATTAAATAGGAAGCAAGGTCATTAGCTTAGAGTGATAATGTGGCGAGGGTATGAGAGGTTTCAGAAGAGAAGAAAACATGAAATGATCATCTATGAAATGGGCAGAGAGGCTTCGAAAAATGTATAAAGATTATTGGACCCCATTGAGGTTAATGACAGTTGAATCTGATAAAACTAAAGATTTTCTGCAAATCTCCCCTCACTCCTTTTCTTCTGTTGATTTTGTTTTTTTGTCCCTAAAGTTAAACATCTATTCCAATAATATATACTACAGCCACATATAGTGCCTGCTGCTAAGTGTTGACCTAGACCCACTCTCTCTCCTTCCCAGGCACTTTCCTGGACTGTATTCCCTGGCTCCTTTTGCAGGTAAGGATTGACTAAATTCTCTCTAGTGGGATGTGAACTGAAACAAAGTCTGCCAGTCTTGCTGTAAGTCTGTAGGAGAGCTTCCACCATACCCTGTTTTGCTTCCCATAAGCTGCAACCTGTTTGTCAGGTGATCCAGTGCCAACCATGCAGTCAGGCTGAGCCCTAAAGGGCTGGCACAGAAACAAAATGGGAGGAGCTTGGGTCCCTGAATGACTGTGTGGAGCTGAGCTACTCATCAACTTGTAAAAACTACCCTGGCTATTACAAGAAAGAAAGAAGCTCCTATTTTATCTGAGCCATTGCATTTGGGGTCTCTGCCCAGGCTTAAAACCAACTCGCAGGTGACTCAGAATCAGTTGCATGAAGACTAGGAATATATAAGTGTGAGCAAGACTCCTTTGAACAATATTAGCGTTTTAAATTTGGTTTTTGTTTTGGTGGGAGAGTTGATTTCTCGGCTAGGTTAGTCTTAACTTAAAATGGATAACTCTGTAGCACATCAATGGGAAAAGTAAGAAATTGGGAACATTCTCATTTTGAATGGACAAAGGAAACAAATGCAAACACTAACAGAATAGTACCTTGACCTCACTTTCCCCTTCAGCCTCACTCATTTTTTGTTGAAGATTTTAGCATTTCTTGTAAGACTGTTTTTAAGAACTGTTGCCTTAGTTACCTTGGTATGTGTATGAATTTTTGTGTGTATGAGAATTCACAGACCTGAAGAGTTTGAATTCACCTGAAGAGTTTGAATTCAGTAGGTCTAACATGGGGCATTTTTACCAGGCACCCAAATGATCCTGATGCAGTGGTTTGTGGATCCCACTAGGAAAAACTCTGCCTAAGAGACTTCCTGACTAGATTTAAGAAAATTATTATTATTAATTTCAAGTTTACTTGCTGTAAGTTTTGGAAGAAATCATTTACTCTGAAAATTCTCACATTCTGGAAAAATATATTACCATTAATCCAAATCTGATACTAACAGTAGCATGATTAGGAAAAAAGTTTACCTTTGCTTGGATTTCCATTTTTAGAATTGATCCAATGATTGTCAATATGTCACTAATAATAATCATAATGTACCATCCATTGACAAATTCCATTTGATCAGAAACAGAAACTTCCTTCTTATAATGGAGGAGGAAAAAATGGACAAATTCCTTTAGGGAAAAGGGGAGAGGCACAGTGAATTTCTCTGTCAATCAAAATATCAGTAGCATTCCTAGAAAGCAACAACCCTACCTGCTGAAGCTGAAGTCCTCTAATCACAGATCTAACACAGAGGATTAACGAAGCTAAGCAAGTCAGAATGACAAAGGCATCAAAGATCATCATGTAATGAGTGTTCTTCTGAACTGAAAGCAAAAAAGATTATATAGTGGTTATGTAG
Organism: Mirza zaza; assembly: GCA_008750895.1. Lineage (NCBI taxonomy): Eukaryota > Metazoa > Chordata > Mammalia > Primates > Cheirogaleidae > Mirza > Mirza zaza. Next base: position 8,507 of record VSMD01024931.1, on the reverse strand, counting down.
TGGGAAACAAACATGGTACCATCTACTTCTTTTTAGAATAATTTAGATAATTCAAACATTCTTTCCAGTAAGACAACAAAGAAAAAAAAGCCTCAATAAGCATTCTTCCAATTAGTATTTAAACCAGGTTACAAGTACTTTTAAAAACACCACAACCAATCCAAGATCTTTAATTATTACCTCGTGGTCTTTTGTTCTTAATACAATTAGCCTCCCTGCATATTCTATTAAAACCTACTTAACTAGGTATAAGCATTTATTAAGCACCCACTATGTGCCAGGCATTTTTCTAGATGCTAATATACAGTGGTGAACAAGACAGACAAGGTCTCTGATCTTATGGAACTTCTACTCTGCTGCATTGAGACAAGCAAAGTAGTAAATAAGTACAGGAATAAAATGCTTTCAGGTAGTGGTAAGTGATATAAAGAAAATAAATCATAATAGATAACAAGTGTTGAGCACATTTCTTTCCAGGCGTGGCTCTAAGCACTTTGTATATATCATCTTATTTGATCCTCACAGCAACCCCAATGAGGTGGGCATGATTATCTCCACTTTGCAGGTGAGAAATTGAAGCACAGAGGTCACATAATTTGCCCAAGGTTACAGGGCCAGTAGGTGGCAGACTCAGGATTCAAACCTTGGCAGTCTGTTTCCAGCGCCCATCAGTCTATATCAGTGGTTCTTGGCATCCCTTGGAACCTTGTTAGAAATGCACATTCTCGGGTCCTACTGAGACCCACTGAATCAGAAACCCTGGGTTTTCACAAGCCCTCTAGATGATGCTACAATTTGAGAACCACTGCTGTATCTGAGGGAGGTTAATGTGGGGGAATGTGAGAGAAGGAGTTGGTTTATATTGTATAGTAAGGGGAGAAGTCGTTTTTAGCTGAAACCTGAGTGATGAGAAAGAGCCACCCTTACAGAGGTTCTGGAGAATCGAAAGTGCAAAGTCCTGGCCAGCATGAGTGGACCAATGAAGAGAGGTGGGCAGAGGTGTCAGCCCTCACATGTTCCGCTACAGAGCTGGTCTCTATTTCTCAAGTTAGACTGCTCTATGCTGGTGAAAAGATGAAGAACTCAAGACTAGTTCTGTGATGAAGCATCGCATTAATGTTTGCCAAGGGGCATCTAATTGCTATACAAATTTCTAAATCTACTTCAGAAAAACTTAAAAACCAAGAAACAAATATTTGAGACAAAGCCTATGTGCCAGGCACTTTTATATCCTCTCATTTTCTTTATTCTAAAATAAGAAGCATTATAAAGTTTACAGATGACAAAAGAGGTTTGTGTTTCTAATAAGTTTGTGATTGAAATGACAGTTTATAATTTAAAAGCTTCATGTATTTGAAGTTACCTATTAGGAAAAAGAATTCTACGATGATGAAATTTCACTTTATTTACTTTTACTATCTTGTTATTACTTCTGAACTTGGCAAATCAATCAGTAGGCAAACCTAAAACAGTGATTATCCAAGGACAGTCTGAATAAGGGCTGTCTATACATTCCTAAACCCCCCCTCAGACCTGCTGACTATTTTGCATGGTGTTGGGGAAACTGCACCTTAACAGGTATATAGTAAGATTCTTTTGCTCACAGGAATCTGAAAACCCCTGACCTAATCATTAAGTCCAGCACAACATACCATTATGTTACTTATGAGGGACTAGAAAATGAGATAGATATTAATAAGTTCTTTCCAGGCAATTTTCTCCACTTCAGCTTCAAAATTCTTGACAGTCTTCAGTCTATACCTGAATTCTTGTATAGACTAAGGTCTAAGAATAGACCTTTTCTTCCTCTAATCTTCTTTAAACATTTTTCTTAAATTTAGAGGGTCTCATTGTATTGCCCAGGCTGGAATGCAGTGGCTATTCATAAGCATGATCATGATGCACTGAAGTATCAAACTCCTGGGCTCAAGCGATCCTCCTGCCTCAGCCTCCCAAGTAGCTAAAACCACAAGTGTGTGCCAATATGCCCAGCTCCTAGTCTACTTTTTAACCTGGATAGAAGGCAATTATAATGTGTGGGATGCCTTAAAGTCAAATTCTACCTGACATCTCCCTGGCTGTATGACCACAGGTACCAAGTGTCTCTTCTTAGTCTTAGTTTCTTCATCTGTGAAAATAAGGGTTCTACCGATCTCAAGGATATTTTAAAATATTAAAATGAGGAAAATGAAGGTGGAAGTACTTAGGCAGCATGCATTCAATTAAGAATTGGTTTGGGTATACACATGTAGAGTCTTGGTACAGAACCATAAGTACGTTCTTGGTGAGGAGTGGGTAGGTAAGGGCACCTGAAGAAGGTAAGGAAGGCCATTTCAGCTATGACTGACTTAGGTATTGCCTGAAACATCAGATATCTACCATGAGTTCATCTGCTTAGAGAGAATTAGGGACTTGGAAATGGTCCAACCTTTTATTTGATGTTCCACCAATCCAAGGGGCAGTAATTTAATAACCATTTTACATTATTTAATAACCATTATGGGCTGGCGAGGTGGCTCACGCCTATAATGCTAGCACTCTGGGAGGCCGAGGCGGGTAAATTGCTTGAGGTCAGGAGTTCGAAACCAGCCTGAGCAAGAGCGAGACCCCGTCTCTACTATAAATAGAAAGAAATTAATTGGCCAACTAATATATATAGAAAAAATCAGCCGGGCATGGTGGCGCATGCCTGTAGTCCCAGCTACTCGGGAGGCTGAGGCAGAAGGATTGCTTGAGCCCCAGGAGTTTGAGGTTGCTGTGAGCTAGGCTGACGCCATGGCACTCACTCTAGCCTGGGCAACAAAGTGAGACTCTGTCTCAAAAAATAAATAAATAAATAAATAAAATAACCATTATGAAAACCAGTAAAGCTCATCACTTACTTGATCCAGATACATGCCAGTCTTTACATTCTCTGATGGAAATGTCATTATCTAAACTTATTTTAATTCTTCCACTGTGGGCCTTGTTGTCAAATATTATCTGTGAAGACAGGAAAAGGGTCAAAAACATACCTATAGTTTGAGAACCCAAGATACCTCTATTTACTAATTAAGAAACAATTCTTTCAAGGGGACAGGAGACCCATATTTTCATCTCAAAACCTGTTGTTAATTCTGTTCAACCTTGGGAAGTTCCCATTATTTCTCTGTGAAATGAGAAAGTTAAACTAGCTCTTCCATTATTTCTGCCTTAACACTTTTCCCATTTTTTATGAGCCTAGATTTCCTAGTCACTTTAGCATAATGTATATTACAAAGCATTTGGTGGCAGGGAGTCAACAGACACGCCTTGCTTCGAGGACAGCCACTTCAGGACACCAGGTGCCAAGCAGGACAAAGCTATGCCAGAACACCTTCCATAGTTCTTCTACTGTCTTCTGCTCCAGTTTCCTTCCCTGTCCCCATGGCAGGACAGGGATGGCAAGGCAAGAAAATCAGTCCATTTTTTTTCCTGCCTCTTCTCTTTCTCTCAAGTCCTAAAGAAAAAAAGTTCTTGAAAAGTCTGTCACTTAAATGAATTTTATTGAAGCTTTTCCATGTGGAGGATATAAGATCTTATATCACTTTAGATATAAGATTTCAAATGACCTTAAAGGGTTTAGTCATTCTATTTCTCCTCTTGATAAACTGTAAGCTGCTTTCCTTGACAGTCCACAGATTTGTCTGTCCATGTCCACAACAGCTGGCAGACCCATCCCACAGCCTCATGCAAGGAAGATGCTCAGTGTTATTTGATTGAGTCAGAAATCCTTGTCAAGGATAAACCATGGTTTTCCCACACAAAGGGCCTCAGGGTTTTACAAAAAGTAGGTGCTCATGAAATACCTATTGAGTAAACAAACTGTGGCTCAATGTCAGTCACATCTTGATAAGATGCTCAGAAGAAGCTGAATCTTCTGACAAAGGAGAATCCTCAAACAAAGGAGAAAAGTACTGAATGGGATTAGAAAAGATTAGATAGCACAGAAAAAAAATAGTGAATTTGAAAACATAGCAACTATGCAAAATGAAACACAGACAGAAAAAAACAAAGACTGAAACAAAACAAACAAACAGCATTAGTGAGCTATGGGACAACTTCAAGTGACCAGACACAGATATAATTGGAATTTCTGAAAAAGGACAGGGGGTGGAGGGGACAATAACAGAAAAAAGAAATCATGCTGAATAAAAACCAAAGAAAGAAGAAATCATGCTGAATAAAAACCAAATATAATGATAACTATCAACCCACAGACCTATGACACTCAATGAACCCCAAACACAGAAAATAAGAAGAGGCCGGGCGCGGTGGCTCACGCCTGTAATCCTAGCTCTCTGGGAGGCCGAGGTGGGCGGATCCTTTGAGCTCAGGAGTTCGAGACCAGCAAGAGCGAGACCCCATCTCTACTATAAAATAGAAAGAAATTAATTGGCCAACTAATATATATAGAAAAAATTAGCTGGGCATGGTGGCACATGCCTGTAGTCCCAGCTACTTGGGAGGCTGAGGCAGCAGGATTGCTTGAGCCCAGGAGTTTGAGGTTGCTGTGAGCTAGGCTGACGCCTCGGCACTCACTCTAGCCTGGGCAATAAAGTGAGACTCTGTCTCAAAAAAAAAAAAAAGAAAATAAGAAGAAAATAACAAGAGGGCATTTCACAACCAAATTGTTTAAAATGAAAGACAAAGAGAAAGTTTCCAAAGTGCCCAGATGGGGAAAATCATGTCCTATACAGAAGAATAAAGGTAAAGACGGCAGCAGATTTCCTATCAGGAACAGTATAAGCTAGAACATATTTAAAGTACTGGGCAAAAACAAAACAAAACCCAACCAACCATCAAAATAGAATTCTATACACAGTGAAATGATCTTTATAAAAAGGAAAGTTAAATATTTTTTAGACATACAAAAGCTGAAAGAATTCATCACTTGCAGACCTGTACGATAAGTAATGTTAAAGGAAACCTTTCAGGCAGAAAGAAAATGATACCAGATGGAAAACTGGAGTTACATATAAGAAGGAAGCACACTGGAAATGGTAACTGCATGGGCAAATATGAAGATGTTTTCTTATTATTTAAATTGCTTTAAGAGATAATTGTTTAAAACGAAATTAATAACATTGTATTGCAGGGTTTATAACATGTAGAAATAAATTGTATGATAATAACATAAAGGCCAAGATGGGAGAAATGGAAGTATATTGTAATGTTCTTACACTGTAAATATAGTGGTATAATATCCCTTGAAGGTAGACTATAATAAGTTAAAGATGTATACTGTAAACCACATAATACAACAAAGAGTTATATAGCTCATAAGCTAACAAATGAAATAAAATGAAGTCATAAAAATAATCAATCCAAAAGAAGGCAGAAAAAAAGGAAATTATATTAATGATTGCAAACAATATAAATGGTCTAAGCACACTAATTAAAGGTAGAGATTATGAGATTGGATAATAAAGCAAGACCCAAGAATACCCTGCCTTACAAGAAATCTACTTTAAATATAAAACACAAATAGGTTGATACTAAGAGGATGGGAAAAGATATGCCATGCTAACACTAATCAAAAGAAAGCTAGAGTGGCTATATTAACATGCAACATATAGATGTTAAAGCAAAGAATATTAGTAGAGGTAAAGAGTACCATTGCATAATGCTAAAAAGGTTAGTTCATCAAGTGAACACAAGAATCCTAGGTGTTCATACACCTAATAAAGAGCTTCAAAATACATGATACAGGCTGGCACGGTGGCTCACACCTGTAGTCCTAACACTCTGGGAGGCTGAGGCTGGAGGATCATTTGAGCTCAGGAGTTTGAGACCAGCCTAAGCAAGAACAAAACCCCATCTCTACTAAAAATAGAAAGAAATTGATTAGTCAACTAAAAATATATAGAAAAATTAGCTGTGCATGGTGGCACATGCCTATAGTCCCAGCTTCTTGGGAGGCTGAGGCAGGAGGATTGCTTGAGACCAGGAGTTTGAGGTTGCTGTGAAGTAGGCTGACACCATGGCACTCCAGTCCTGGGCAACAGAGTGAGACTCTGTCTCAAAAAAAAAAAAAAAATACATGATACAAATGTATTAAACTACCATACATGAATGCTAATGCACTACTTTTCCATTCTAAATCCAACTGGGCAAACACAGCAAAGGTTTTTAAAAAGCTGTTGAATGAATCAATTATCTAGTATATACCAGCTACTTAGGTAAGTCCTTTATGTATATTATTTTATATTTCGACAACAACCTTGCCAGGTAGGTAGGTATTAATTTTGTTTCACAGATGAAACTGAGGCACAAAACAATTAAATAATTTGCCTAAAGTTACACAGCTACTAACTGGTGAGCTGGAACTGAAATCTAGGTTTCTCTGACTCTAAAGTCCCTACATTTTATATCAGGTACATGCTACCCAGTTCACATTTACTTATGACAATGAAGTTGCACGAATGGCTTTTATTATTAAATCACCCCATAGAATATAAGCTTTACCCCAGTTCTACAAGATGCACTGCTAAATCTACAATGCTAAGGTATAGCTTGGGTTGATCTATAATAATGATGAAAATCCAACAAATCTGCATGTGGCTAACAGGCCAGGTTGCTTTTGCCAATGAATTGAGCCAATAGAAAGGGTCTAGATTTCACAAGTGTTTCATTTATGCATTCAACAAATATTTGTGTCATCTACTATGTTTTTTAAGGTATGAAAAGATTAAGAAAGTAGTTCCTACCTTCCAGAACTTTCAATCTAGCAGAAGATAGAATGTCTTTCTAAATGAGGAATTACAAAAGGGTCCACAAAGGAGATATCAGTATTACAAAAATTCTGAAAAGTGTCATTTCTCAAATTCAAGACAGAAAAGTGTCATTTCTCAAATTCAAGACAAATTCAAGAAAAAAGAGAGGAGACTATGGGTTATAGATCAATTTTTAAAAATCAAATAATACTGGTAATTCATAACTTGCTGGTTGATATTATGATCGAAATTTATAGCCTAATTCAAAATACTCTTGTAGTTTTAGTGCTTTTTCTCGTTAAATGCTATGCATACTTATTACGTTACACCATATTCTAAAAATTTTTTTAACCTCCATCTCTGAAAACTTGAGTACTACAGCCAATTAGTGAGTATCATGGACAGCTTTTGCTACAAACTACTATTCATATCAAATAGTACAAAGTGACAGAACTCCAGATGGTATGAAGGTGAGTTGTTTCAAATGCTGTCCTGCATGTGAACTGCACTGGGTTACTGACTGTGATCCTGTAAAGTGATAAACCACCATGAAACACATCTTGTTCTCCCTAGAGAACTTAATACTCCATCTGCAACTGGAACACTAAGAATGCAGAAGTGATAGGGTGGGCTGCAGTGGGAGAGAGGAATGAGAGCATTCAGAGGCAGCATGAGGACAAGCAGTGTGAGCAATAAGCCAAAGATTGCCAACATCCATGGTGAGGATACACAGTAACAAGAACCCTTGGCAGTGCCCTTAAGCAGACAGCCACAGGCTGCCACGAGCCAACCATACAGAACCTGCAAACCCCTGTTCCTTTTGTGATTGAACATCTACTCTGTGACAGGCTCTGTTCTTGGACCGGGCCATGAACAAGACAAGGTCCCTGCTCTGGCAGAACTTAAACTGAGGTACAGAAGAAATGATTACCAAGGAAATAAGTTACTACAACAAAATAGAGCTAGATATATCAATGTTTTCCCCATGCACATTTAAATGGAAACATCTTGTGAAACATGGAACTAGATAAAACCACTTTTCTCCCGACTGGAACCGAATTGACCCCCACCCACACTTACAGTCAGGGTGAAGTCGTAACAGTCCGGGAGCTCTTGATGACGAACTGTCTGCAGATTAATGGCTTTCAGTTTAAACTGAAGCTCCACTGTTAGGAGTCTAGAAAACAGAGGAGACTTTAGTCCAGTGGAAACATACACACAAACATAAGCTTCACTCCCATCTGCGTTCCTCACCTGTGGAAGTCCAGCGTTAAGTTGAGTTTATTTTCTTCTGGTGTTCCAATGTGAAAAGGTTCGTCTGGCTCTACAAAGAAACATTCTGCCATAGAAAAGAACAAAAAAACATGACATAGTACCTAAAATAAATAAAACTGCATTTTGGAAGGATAATACATTCAGGACCATATTCAGATGCTATTATTTTTGTTTTTTTTTTTTTTTTTTGAGACAGAGTCTCACTTTGTTGCCCAGGCTAGAGTGAGTGCCGTGGTGTCAGCCTAGCTCACAGCAACCTCAAACTCCTGGGCTCAAGCAATCCTTCTGTCTCAGCCTCCCGAGTAGCTGGGACTACAGGCATGCGCCACCATGCCCGGTTAATTTTTTCTATATATATTAGTTGGCCAATTAATTTCTTTCTATTTATAGTGGAGATGGGGTCTCACTCTTGCTCAGGCTGGTTTCGAACTCCTGACCTTGAGCAATCTGCCCACCTTGGCCTCCCAGAGTGCTAGGATTACAGGCGTGAGCCACCGC
>VSMD01024925.1:0-64939 GCA_008750895.1 Mirza zaza | reverse complement strand
AGCGTCTCGCTTTGTTGCCCAGGCTAGAGTGAGTGCCGTGGCATCAGCCTAGCTCACAGCAACCTCAAACTCCTGGGCTCAAGCAATCCTGCTGCCTCAGCCTCCCAAGTAGCTGGGACTACAGGCATGCGCCACCATGCCCGGCTAATTTTTTTCTATATATATTAGTTGGCCAATTAATTTTTTTCTATTTATAGTAGAGACAGGGTCTCACTCTTGCTCAGGCTGGTCTTGAACTCCTGACCTCGAGGAATCTGCTCACCTCGGCCTCCCAGAGTGCTAGGATTACAGGCGTGAGCCACCGCGCCTGGCCCAGTTATCCTTTTTCTTACCCCATACCCATTGTGCAAATGTGTGGCCAGAGAAGGCTGAAGCCCCGCCGTCAGAATGGAGGCGCTGACTCATCTGGGCAGTGTGAAGGGTCGTCCTAGCAGGAGACCCCACAGCCATAGGGCAGACCACTGCGGAGGACTCTTCCACCCTCCCCTTTCCTACCCCGCATGTGGCACCCCAGCGCCAACACGCTGGGAGCCCAAGGTGGAGGGGATTGGCTGCCCGACCTCCAGCGTGGGGGAGAAGGATGATTGGAGGGCAGGAGGGAAAAGTGATGGAGGTACCCCAGGCCCTACACCTGGAATTAAAGGGGCCACCTCTGGGACCTTCACCCCTGTGAGCACGTTGTGATGGGGTAGAATATTTGCCTGGAACCTAGAGGGCAGGACTATAGATTCTTCTAGTCCCCTGTGTTGGCACCTGGGACAAAGGCTGCACTGCCATGCCCCTTAGGCACCAGGGGCTCCATGCTGGGATTACCGAGTGCCAGTTATGGGGAGGCCCACAAGGGTGCAGACAAGGTCCTGCCTCTCCAGGAGGTGCCAAATGAGCAGATGGAGTGGTAATGTAACAAAGAAAATGATGACCCTCCCTCCCTGACCCACACTCCACTGTCATCCTAAAGCTCCCGTTCCTGCCTCCTGTTCCCTCAGCCTGGAGGGCCATATACCCGGCACCCCCAGTTCTGGAGCTCCTCCCCAGGGCTCCTGTAAACAGGGCTCTGATTGTCTCAGTCACCAGACTGGAGGCTCCCAGAGGCCAAGGCCAGCTCTGGGAAGGCCTGGTCCCTTGAGCCTTGCACAGTGCCTGACACATAGTAGGTGCTTGGTGTTTGCATTTCAGCTTGTGGTGGGGCTGAACACAGCTCTGTGTGTGTGTGTGTGTGTGTGTGTGTGTGTGTGTGTGTGTACACAAGGGGAGCAGCATTCATTGTGCACTTACTATGTGTCAGGGCAGCGCTGGGCCCTGCACTTGCAGTCTTTCATTTGATGAGTGTCATTTGCATGGTTGCTTCTGTGTCATTCCAGAGTGGTTTTTCATGTATACATTCTTCAGCTGGGGTGGGGGTGGGAAGAGCTCTATTTCTATTTTTATCTTTCCATTGTGGGGTGCTCTGCTCACAGGGGCCCCTTATCTCCCCTGGCACTTTCCCCTACATCCGGCTGCAACCAGAAGCTCTAGGTTACAAAGGGAACTTGTTACTTCATAGCAGCCACCTCACCCCCTCCCTCAGAGCCCAGCGTGGGGCCTAGGCCACCTGTTCCAGAAGACCCTCCTCCTTTCCTCCTGGGCTGGGTAGAAGTGGCATTTATGCTTCTTCCTGGGACCCAGGAACCACCTGAGATGGGACATCTCTTCCCTTTACCCCCTACCCCCAGCAGCTCACGGGTTCACTTGGACTTGGCCCCTCCCTGTAGCAGCCTGGCATGGGGGCAGAGCAGGACTCCAAACGGCTCGGGAGCACCCCTCAGGCCCCCGCACCCCTTTGAGGTTGATTTATTTTAACCCACTCCACCCCCAGCTGAGCACTAGAGAGTGCAGTTTAAGGTTGGAGAGCAGTGGGGGCTCCAAATTGTGACTGTACATCTAGGAGACCACGTAGATAGTCAGCATGTGATCGTCACAGCCACCTTGCATGTGGTAGGAGGAGAGCACAATTATTATCTCTAATTTGCAGGTAGGATGTGTAAGGCTCAGGGAGGTTAAGTACACTGACTGAGGTCACTCAGCTGCTACACTGACCGTCTTCTGAATCTCAACTCAGGGCCACTTTCCACAACCAAGTGCCACAAAGGCGGCTCCAGGTGCCTGCCATGCTGGCTGGAGGGGGCAGGGCTCAGAGAGAAAGAGTTCCAGGGACATCTCTTCCTAGGAAACAAACACCAGGAGACCCATGACTCCACTTAATGGCTGGCTGGCCCTAAACACTGAGGAAGAGTCACAGCCTCAGTCTCCTTGGGTAGAAAACAAAGTCTATATACCTCCCTGTAGGGGCTGGCTTAGAGTAATGGCTGATACTGAGGTAACACTTTTTTTTTTTTTTTTCTTGAGACAGAGTCCTACTTTGTTGCCCAGGCTAGAGTGAGTGCCGTGGCGTCAGCCTAGCTCACAGCAACCTCAAACTCCTGGGCTCAAGGAATCATTCTGCCTCAGCCTCCGGAGTAGCTGGGACTACAGGCATGTGCCACCATGCCCGGCTAATTTTTTCTATATATGTATTAGTTGGCCAATTAATTTCTTTCTATTTATAGTAGAGACGGGGTCTCGCTCTTGCTCAGGCTGGTTTCGAACTCCTGACCTTGAGCAATCTGCCCGCCTTGGCCTCCCAGAGTGCTAGGATTACAGGCATGAGCCACCACGCTGGGCCTGAGGTAACACTTAAATACTATCTTCCTGTGCTCCAGGCAGGGCTCCAGCACTTTGCAGAGATGGGCTCATTTAATCCTCACCAAACCGTAAGAGACAGTATAATTACTCCCATTTTGCAGAGGCACTGAGGGGTTAAGAAACTTGTCCAATATCACACAGCTAAGGAAGTATCCAATACACTGACTTCTTCAACTCCTTTTAGACTGTTAACTCCCTGTGGGTAGCAAATGAGACTGGTCCTTCAAGCTGCTCTCTGAAAATGAGTCCAGGTGCCCCCTCTGTTTCCTCATCCCTCTGCTTACAAACACAGGTGCACTTTTGCTTGTCGTTACAACTGGGGTGGCTTATTTGATTTAGAGAAAGCAAAACTCCTTTTAATATTTTACGTCGTTAGGATAAGAAGTATGTCTATTCTCATTTTTAAGTGATATGCGCCACTGGTGCTTTCCTTCAGCTGGGACTCTTTGTAAGAAAGTGGCCTGGAGATGGCTGAGTCACAGAGCAGCTCAAGCTTCTAAGCAGTGTCAGGGTGCAGAGTGCGATTCAGAGCCTGAGCCCACTCCAGGGGCTTTCCTGGGCTGAGGCCTGGGGACTGCGGGGCAGGAGAGCGTCTCTGGGACAGCCGGGCCAGACCCCGCCAGAGGGAAGCCCACGCTCCAGGGATGGGCCCAAGGATGCAAAACAGAGGGAGGCAGGGCATTTGGGGGTGACAATTTTTGACTCATGAAATATTTGGATGCAGCTATTTTTTATACGGTTATCTCTAAACTGCAAAGACAAAACAAAATCGCTTAAACACCAGCTAGCTGCGGCTCCAGGCCCGTGGGGCCCTAGTGGGGCTCATCCCAGGGGAACTCGGAGATGGGCTGCAGAGGGAGAGGGAGGTGGGGTTTACTCCCTAGACCCGCTGCACCTGTGGGTCTTCTAGGGCGCCACGGGTCACCTGAGGGCCGCACACCTGCTCACGCTCTCCTCCCACTTTTTTCTCTTTCTGGGTTGTCTCCGGGTTCAGACACCAGGGTTAGGTTCAGCACGCACCCTCGTGGCCTCCCCACACCCTGGGCCTGGCCTTTGTAAACAGTCCCTTTATTAAACCCTCTCCAAATTACCCACTGTGCGTGCGTGTGACAGCCGATGCCTGCCTGCTACGCTAGCGGTGTGCACAGCGGACCTCTCAGGCCCTCTCCTCACCCCTCCTGATCCAGTCAAAAAGGCCTCCGCAAACACCACCGTCTACACTGAGGTCCCAGATCCCAGCTCGGAGGATTTGCAGGAGCTGGTGGGCCTAGAGTCGGGCAGTGTAACTACATTCTGCGAGCAGGACCCGCAGCAAACTCCCGAGGTGGGACTGGGCATTGGCGTGTCCCTCTATGGATCCGACTGACACCTGCGCTGCGCCAGGCCGGGTGCTGCGGGCCCCCAGGCGCACCAGCCATTCGGGAGACCCGGCTGAGGACTGGCCCCGCCTCCCGCACCAGCTCCGCCAATGGGATGCAGGGATGGCCCGCTCCCGGGCCGCCTCGGGTGAGCCGGCCACGCCCAGCCCTAGAAGGAGCAGGTGAGGCGAGAGGTGGGGGCCCACCCGGAGATGCTGTCTTTTTTTGGCACGCTCCGCACCAGGATGCTGACAGTCTGTCAGCTTTCGGAGAAACAGGAAACGCACGCAGGCTGATCCACGCTTGGCGCTCCTGGTTTTTTCCAGGTCCAGAGAGCAGCATGAAACGCATCCTGTTACCGTAACATGAGTCAGATGGATCGTGTTGTGGCTTCTTCCCCAGGTGCACAGGCTTACAGCCCAGGGTGGGGTGGAGGTTGGATCCTAGCCTTTGCAAGCTAGAGAAGAGGTTGGAGAGCTTCTGACCAATTCCCTAATCACCCTAATTTCACAGACCAGGAAGGGGCCTGGGAGTTGGAACTTGCACGTAAGTTGCAGAGCTGGACTAGAACCCAGGTCTCCCAGCTCGGCGCAGCACGCTGCGCTCTAGACCTGCTCTCCTCTGGCGCTGAGCTGTCCTCTGAACAGCTTTTCTAAACCACTTGCCAAAGGCTTTTTGGAAAACTGGGTGTTCAGAAGCTGGGGAGGGATGACCCCTGGCATATTAAGGAAAGTCCCCTGAAGCCCTCCCTGATGACCCCTGTGGGAGTGATTGTTCCTTTCTCTCTCGAAGGATCTTCCAAAGTAGGCTGTAAACACAGATATTTATCTACATCAATCCACATTTTCGAAGTACCGTCAGTGTGCCTTCTTCCTGCACAATACACAGATTCCTGAGCACTTTCCGAGTCCCCAGGCGTGCCTGACCTGAGAAGTGTGAGTTGAATTTGGATGGACAGAGCCACAGAAATACAAGGACTGGGAGTGAAGATGTTCTGAGTGTTGCTGGTGAGTGATCATCCTTGGTCTTTGTGCTCAGATACAAAGAAATGAAACTGAACACCAAAGCAGTAAAGCAAAGTGAAAGTGTACTAAGCAAGTGTATCTCCAGACATGGAAGGGGGTGTCAAGAAAGATTAACAAGAGATAGTACACTACAAAAGGGGCAGGAGTGGGCACAGGTCACCATGGACAGTGGCCCTGGGGTCTTTTCTTTCTTCTGAATTCCTCATTCTTGTATTGCCCTCCCCTTGGCCAATGAGAATGTTTTCTCCTCCCACCCTTGGGGCAGGGGAATGTTTTACTTTATTTGTTCAGACCTGGATTGTCAAGGCTTCCAAAACTCATGGGGGCGGGGTCAATGCTAATTTATGGTAATGATGGATGATGAAGTCAGAGTCATTTGAGGATTCTCTTGCCCTCCATCTACGCAGGCACCCACCCGCCTCCCGCGCACTTTCTCAACCCTGAGCAAGCAAGGTGTACCTACCGTGGGTACAATTGCGGCCTGACTACTGCTTTAGTTTTCATTGATCTATTACCCTAATTTTGTTCCTATTGCTTCATGCTACCCAAGGTCTTTCCGTGCCACCTGTGTTCCCTATGCTGATCCCCTGCCTCACGAGTGCTGCATCCCTGGGCTGTCTGGCTGGGACAAGGCCTTCTGCAGCCCGGGTTGGTCCAGATTAACAGGGACCCACAGGGATTGTTTTCAAAACAGAGCAGGTAAAAAGCCTTCATAGTCTTCCTACCACCCAACAGCTAATATTAATTGTTGTATTATTGAGAGCTTACCATGGGTTAGGTGTTTGGATGATTTCTTTCCACACTATAGGTAGGAACTACCAAACCCCTCATTTAAAGATAAGTAAACTGTGGCATAGAAAGGTTGAGAGATGTGCACAAGGCCTCACAGGTGGGAGGTAGTGGAGCCAGGAGGCCACCATTAACCACTATACTTCATTGCCCCCCCCAAGATGTGACCCCATGGTGGACTTCCTGCCCTTGACGGGGTGTCTGGGGAGTCCTCTGAGCAAGGACTCACAAAGACTGCCCAGGCAAACCTGGTTCCAAGGTCAAGGAGCTTTTTCTTTGGCACTTATGAAGGAGCTTAGGAAATTTCACCCCAAAATATGACACCTTGGTATAAAGAATATTTTGAATTAGTGGCCCTTAGAGATTAACAGGCCCTTGGAAAGGGCTTTCCCTCTATCTGCATAACCAGACTGACCATCAAAAGAACAATTGACTTTCCTCAGTATCTGACTATATTTGGGGGTGGCAGGGGACAAGACCAAGAATGTAACCAGACCTGGCTCAAATCATTTTAGACATAATACCTGTCTCTCAGGTTAATTTACAAGTCAGTCTGTTTCTGCCACCCCCCCCCCCAGTCCATTCATTCTCCTAGGTATCTAGTCATCCTCCCTAGCAACCAATTATTGCCCCTAAACAGAATTCTCTATATTCTTCATCTCCCCCCACCTAAAAAAGGAACATATAAAAATATCTGGATCCCATTGTGATATTGGGTAATCATTCTGTGATTTTTCCCCATTCGCAGGGTAAATAAACCTCTTCCTCTTATTAATCTGCCTTGATTGCAAGTTGATCTTTTAGAAACTTTTCGGGGGACAGGGCGAGTACTCCAACAGTTCCACGACCCCAAATTGTGAGAAAGCCTTGCCCAGACTGGATCTTTGGGTGCTCAGTGGGCCCCTGGGGCAAAAGTGGGAGTTAAGAGAGGACGATGAGGAGCGCGTCCAGCCAGACCCTGCCCACACCTGTAGCTGTCATGGGTTCCTCTCTGGGAGCTTGGTTATTCAGACAGATGGCAAACAATGAGGCTGGAAGGCGAGCGGGCCCACGTGCAGGACTAGCAGGCCAGAAATAATAGGAAAAGCACAAGGTCACAGAGGCCTGGTACGCTGAGCTGCTGGATCAACAAGTTCCAATTAAGACTCAAAGTAAGGAGGGGGGCATGAGCAATATACGTAACCTTAACATTTGTACCCCCATAATATGCTGAAATTTTAAAAAAAAGACTCAAAGCAGCCACTAAAGGAGACCATTTGGAAGGAAAGTTCACTCTGCGTGTGCAGCTGGCCACCCCTTCCCAAGTAAGGAAGCAGGCAGCCTTTCTCCCATCTGTGAGCTGAGCCTTAGCAAACAGAAAGGCGGGTTTTGCTTAAGAGCCCCCTGAACCCGAAGTGGTCCTGTTAACAACAGTGTCTTCCTGGCTTCTGTGACTTTTTTTTTTTTTTTTTGGAGACAGGATCTTGCTCTGTCTCCCAGGCTAGAGTGTAGTGGCGATATCATAGCTCACAGCAACCTCAAACTCCTGAGCTCAACCAATCCTCCTGCCTCAGCCTCCCAAGTAGCTGGGACTACAGGCATGCGCCACCACGCCCGGCTAACTTCTGTGACATTTACTGGGCTACTCATTGTGCTCATTTCTTAATTAAGGAAAAATGAAATACGAAGAGTCTTGGGAAATCTAGGAAGCTCATTACAGGAATGCTCAGAGAGATGACTCAGCACTTCATTTCACAAAGGGAACCAGAAGCGTTGCAAACACAATGTTTTTCCTGGTAAATAAGTGGATTGAACTAGGATCCTGACTCCTAAACTCTGCAGAAACCCCGGGTTCAGGTACAAAAGAGTCTGGCGTGGCAGGAATAGTGTGCTCACTTTTTCAGAATTGATTGGGAATAGCTGAGTGACATGATGTGCTTCTGCAAGAGGACCGCAGACTGCTTTGGGCCTGGTAGCCAGGGCATTCTTCTGGAATACCAGGAATGCTCAACTATTCATATTAATTCACCTCAGGAACCAGAAGCAATAGTACTAACAGAAAATCCACTTATAAATAGGACATGAAATCCCAGCCAAACTTTCACACAGCATGATCAATAGTTTTCTAGTTTTTTCATTTATATCCATTTGCTTTTCTAAATGCATTATGTAAAATGTCTGTGAACATTAACTATAATTAGTCAAGGGATTAAAAGGATAGAAATAAAGTTTTATGTTCTTATAGTAGCTTGTTTTGGCAAATCACTCAAGTAGTTTATTTTTAAAAAAAAAGTACTTTCCCAGTTGTCATGCCCTTTTTACCAATGCTGTAATTTTCTTAATTTTGCACACACCTCACATATGGTATATTTCAGCCAACAAAAGCCCAGGCAACTGCAGAACATCCCAGCTATACATGTCACATCAGGTCACTGCTTGCTGAGGGCAAGCACAGCATGGTTTGGTCTGAGGCTTGAAGGGTTGAATGTTTAAGACTTGTCAATGAGTCCCCAAAAGGTCCCTCAGCCTGGGGGCTGAACCCAGCGAGCTGAAGGGTTTTCTGAGGACAGATTCACACACACACACACACACACACACACACACACACACACTCATTTTGTTTGATGGTAGAGTTCCGATCTTACTGAGGGATACCTTCTTTTATTTATTTATTTAGAGACAAGTCTTGGTCTGTTGCCTGGGCTAGAGTGCTGTGGCATCAGCCTAGCTCACAGCAACCTCAAACTCCTGGGCTCAGGTGATCCTCCTGCCTCAGCCTCCCAAGTAGCTGGGACTATAGGTGTGAGTCACCACGCCCAGCTAATTTTTTCTATTTTTAGTTGCCCAGCTAATGTTTTTTCTTTTCTTTTCTTTTTTTTTTGAGAAAGTCTCACTCTGTTGCCCGGGCTAGAGTGCCATGGCATCAGTCTAGCTCACAGCAACCTCAAATTCCTGGGCTCAAGCAATCCTCCGGCCTCAGCCTCCCGAGTAGCTGGGACTACAGGCATGTGCCACCATGCCCGGCTAATTTTTTCTATATATTTTTCTATATATTTTTTCTATATATTTTAGTTGGCCAGTTAATTTCTTTCTATTTATAGTAGAGATGAGGTCTCGCTCTTGCTCAGGCTGGTCTCAAATTCCTGAGATCAAGCAATCCTCCTGGCTCAGCCTCCTGGAGTGCTAGGATTACAGGCATGAGCCACTGCACCCGACCAAAGAGACACCTTTCTATAAAAAGAGGATGAGGGTTGCTTCTCCTGGAAGCTGTGCTGGTCTTCTGTTAGCCCCAGAACTTTTCCAGCCGACAGTCCCTCTCTGGGCTGGCAGCCACTAGCATTGTTCCTAAGAACTTCCTGGTACTACTTTTCCCAAGGACTGGAAGGAAGTTCTTGACAACAAGAGCTATGAAAGACTTTTTGAAATTCTTCATAGCACTTTTAAAGAAATCTATACTTAAAAAGTAACCTAATGAGCAGGAAACATTTTATATAATCTTAAAGTGGCTTCTAACAGTCTGCATAACTGTGTACATTATCCTTTGCATTTTACTGTCTTTGCATTCTATGGTAGATACTGCATCAGCATTCCCATATGTTTCAGTTATCTAGTGCTGCATAACAAACTACCCCAAAACATAGTGGCTGAAACAATCTTGCTTTATTCTCATGAGCCCATGGGTGGCAGGGAGGTTCTTCTGGGTCACATGGCATTACTCGTGTGGCACCTTTCAGCTGGGACTTCACCTGGGCACCTCTGTTCTTCTCCACGAGCTGCCTCATTCTCCCAGGCTTCTCCTCGCTCCAGCTCACTAATCAGACTTCCTTAAAGCACAGCAGCCGGGTTCAAAGCGAGCATGCTCCAGGAGGACGGACCTAAAGTGCAAGCGCTCATCAAGACTCATCTGTGTCATGCCTCTGTAAAGTCCCATTGCCCAGAGCAGCCACATACATGGCCCAGGCCAGTGTTGATGTGGGAGGGAACAAAGGGGCATGGATACCAGGAGATGTGCTTCCTCCCGGGGCATTAATGTTACATTAATACAGTAGTCACCTGACATTTACAAGTATGTTTCAAGACCTTCGCTCATCTCCAAATTTGCACATAAGGAAATGTTCCTCCAGTTCCTCAGCCTCTGAATCACAGCTTCACAGGCGCCCTGTGCGTCTTGTGCTTATTCTTGCATCTTTCAGCCATCACTAGTTTTATCTCTCACATGATACGCTTTTTTTCCAGTAGCCTACTACGAACTTCATTCTTATTCCGGAGCACTGTTACTAACTATGGATTTGACATTTTTCGGGCTCTACTATTTCAGAGCAAATCTGATGTCAGAATTGTGCTTTTGCAAGGACAAGGTTTGAATTGTGCAACTCCAGGCCAGTGTGTGGAAGTGAGAATCACCCAGTGACGGGTGAGCCTGGCTGTCTCTTGGCAAGGCTGGGTTGGCCTCTCTCTCTTGGCTACAGCGTAGCTCTGGAAAAGTAGAGAGAAAAATCAATGCTTGGAGGGGAAAAGCATATCATGTGAGAGAGAAAACTAGGGATGGCTGAAAGATGCAAGAATAAGCACAAGATGCAAGACGCACAGGGCGCCTGTGAAGCCATCATTCGGAGGGTGAGGAGCTGGAGGAACGTTTCCTTATGTGAGAATTTGGAGATTAGCGAAGGTCTTGAAACGTACTTGTTGTGAATGCCAGGTGGCTACTGTATTAATGTAACAAGTATTTTACTGACATTAATAGAATTTAAATATAAAGGGAAAATAGGCCAGGCACTGTGGCTCATGCCTGTAAGCCTAACACTCTGGGAGGCCGAGGCAGGAGGATCTCTAAAGGTCAAGGGTTCGAAAGCAGCCTGAGCAAGAGCGAGATCCCATCACTACTAAAAATAGAAATTAAACCTCTTTGTCGCTTTGTCTATCAGTCTTTCACCAGAAAGATTTAATGTTTAAAAACTTCATAATCACAATACTTAATGGAAACATTTAGTCATGATAGTACATCTCAGGCATCTCATGCTATTTTCCAAGCAGAGTACATTTTGTTCTGTATAGTACACTACTTTTGTGATATTCCTGAGAAGAGACTTCATTGCCTACACTTTAAAGCAATGCAGAGGCCAGACACTTTTGCTTGGGGATCTATTTCTCTCGCTGCCATAGGATACAGTCTTTACTTAGCTCAGTGTGGCTTAAAATGTTTTTAAATGAAATCTATCAATCTTTTTTAGATGACTATTTCTCTTTAACAAAGTTTAAAGAGAAATAAATCTTCAATGATCGTATTGCTATTTTCTTTCCTTTGCCTTTAGATTTTTAAGGATTTTTGTTTATTTTTTAATACCTACCTCTAATCCATCTGGAATTTATTTTAGTGGCATAGATCTAGAAACTGCTTGGAAATTTGCAACAAGGACTATATTTATACTCCCGGGCCCACTTTGATGGCTATTCTTCAAGGAAATAATCCAAAATAAAAGATGTGCAAAGATATTCGTGGCAGCAGCCACAGTGTAGAAAACCCATATGCCCACCAATAAGGGAAGAGTTAAGCAAACTGTGACACAGAATAGGAAAAGGAAGAGTGTATAAGATGAATTTTTAAAAAAAATGCAAAATGTACATACTCTATTCTTATACTTACATAAAATCATGCAGGAATATGGCCACAGAACCAGGACAAAGACACAAGCAGCACATTTGTGAGAAAATTACTGACCTAAGCTGGGCAGGCGGGTGGCCTTGGCTGTGTCTCTTGAGAGGTGTTCACAGAGAGAATCTGGAGCCCTGAGGGGTGCCCCTGGGCAAACTATTTTCCCTTTATTGTTTATTTTATTTTATTTTTGAGACAGAGTCTGGCTCTGTTGCCTGGGCTAGAGTGCCATGGCGTCTGCCTAGCTCACAGCAACCTTCAACTCCTGGGTTCAAGCGATCCTCCTGCCTCAGCCTCCCAAGTAGCCGGGACTACAGGCATGCGCCACCAAGCCTGGCTAACGAGTTGAAATTCTTACTGTATCATTAAATGGAAAAGAAAAATAATATTACTCTGAGATACATAAGGGATATGAGTAGTAAACTACAAAAAAATCACAATTAATTATGAAACAATTGAAAGAGGTATAATAATGCACACTTAAAATAAGATATATTTTCCGTCTATGAAGCTAGCTGACTTTCAAAATGTATGACATCCAAGGTTATGAAACTTGCTGTTGTAGGGCAAGGATCCTTCCCAATCCACCTCTGGGCAGAGGAGGACTTGCCTGCTTGCAGAAAGTGAGCTGATTTCGCAATGTATGTTAAGCTATGCCCTTTGGCCCTGTAAGTAAGTGCTCTTGTAAAAGTCCTTTTAAGGGTATAAACTTAAATACATAAGAAGCTCTATATTTAGCATTATTTCCAACTTTAGAAATTGAAATAAAAATAAACAAAATATCTAATGTTAGAGAAGTGATCAGGTAAATGACAATATTCACTTGCTACCTATTATGCAGCCATTAAGACTCATGCTTAAATAACTTTTATGATATGGAAACCATTTATAACATTACACTTAAAGTTATAAAATTTTTTGTACAAAGTTATTCACACAAATGTATGAGGAAAAAAACTGCATAAAGTCAGTAAAGAAATCACTCAAAATAATCATTTTGAGAACTATCCTGTAGCCAAGATGAGTTTGCAATTTGGTAAGAGAAGTCTAGTTGAGTTTTTCCTAAGTCTTTTATTTTTTCTTGTATTTTCTTTAAGAAACACATATTTCCTTTATTTATTTATTTATTTTTTTGAGACAAAGTCTCACTCTGTTGCCTGGGCTAGAGTGTTGTGGTATCAGCCTAGCTCACAGCAATCTCAAACTCCTGGGCTCAAGTGATCCTCCTGCCTCAGCCTCCCGAGTAGTTGGGACTACAGGCATGCGCCACCATGCCCGGCTAATTTTTTCTGTATATTTTTAGTTAGCCAGTTAATTTCTTTCTTTCTTTTTTTTTTTTTTTTTTAGTAGAGATGGGGTCTCGCTCTTGCTCAGGCTGTTTTCGAACTCCTGACCTCAAGCGATCCTCCCACCTCGGCCTCTCAGAGTGCTAGGGTAACAGGCGTGATAATGGAAAAGAACTAACTGAAAAAGAAGAAAATGTTTGCAGTGACACCAGGTAATGGCTCTGTTACCCGAGATTTGGTCATTTGATTTATTCCTGCTGGTCAAAAAGTGCATTTATAATCATCTCGTTTTGTATTTATCAAACTTTGGTTCAAATGTTCTTCAAAAGATCAATAGAAATGAAGAGGTTGGATGGGGCACAGGGGTTGCAGGGAGGGGTGAAGGAGCGGGCGGGTGTGGATTTAGCGGGACATGGCAGAGACAGGGGAGTGGGAAGGAAGACACTGCTGAAACTGGACGTGGATGTGACATTCCCAATAGAAATACTGAAAGTAAGTCTCGATCACGCACGCACGTGACATATTCATTCAAACATATTTTTGAGGCACGTAATTGGGAACGCAGAGCAGAAAAGACACAGGCTCTGCCTCCAAGCGAGGAGGCCAAAGGGTGAGAGAGAAGTGATGACAACACAGCCTGCTGATGGCCAGGATGGCGCCATGCAGGAAAAATGAAGGCCTGGAAGGGTGCCTGGAGCCTGGTGACATTCATGTCAACGGGAAGAAACCCAGCACTGCCAAAGGCCCCGCCAGGCACTGGTTGTGGACACATACGTAAGTGTATAAAAGTAGCCAGAATGGATTGGGAGGAAAGTGCTACCTGCAGAGATGGGAGGGGGGAAGGAATGGAGCCAGGGGTGGTAGTTAATGGGGACTTTTCTTTTATGCCTAAAGACCCATTTCTCATTGAGAAAAACAAAAAGATTGTAAGTAAATACCACAAAATGTAGTATTTCTGGGGGGAATAAGAGCATTGGTTGAGATATGTACAAATGTGGTGGGACCAGGGAGGAGTATATTAGGAACCCTGAGGAGGGTGGGGAGGGGATGTGCAGGCTGAAGAGGGGTCTGCCAGCCCAGCAGGACACGAGGGCTGGGGGCCCCTGGGCACAAACGCCTTCTGGGCAGAAGCGCCCGCAGAAGCGAGGGCACACCTGCCAGGACATGGCAGGCGCGTGAAGGACTTCAGGCGCTCCCAGAGGACGTCAAGCTTCCTCTTGAGGGAGATGCAAGGCTTGCTCTGGGGCAGTGCGGAGGGTGAACTGGGAGAGGCAGGGACCTAAGGCGCCAGGGACCATCCTGAGGTGCCCTGGAAGCCCAGCAGCCGCCCCACCTGCCCACAGTCTCCACTAAATGCAGCAGGAAGGCGTGGGGCAGAGATCCGGAGAGGCCCTTGTGGAGATGGTGACCTTGGAGAGCAGTCTCAGGAGAGGAATGGGGTGGTGAGGGTTCTCAGCAAGCTGAGGGGTCAGCTGATGGAGACAGGGCCAGGTGGAGGCTGGCAGCATTTTGAGGTGTCCGGAGGCCAATCCTAAGAGCACCCAGACCTCCGTGGGTGGAGCCCAATCCTAAGAGCACCCATCCCCTCCTTCCCCCTTCTC
The DNA here is from genome assembly GCA_008750895.1 of Mirza zaza. NCBI lineage: Eukaryota > Metazoa > Chordata > Mammalia > Primates > Cheirogaleidae > Mirza > Mirza zaza. Next base: position 50,527 of record VSMD01024925.1, on the reverse strand, counting down.
TCAAAGAGAGCCAAAGGGGTCAAATCATTCCCACCCCACCCCTACCCCAGCCAGTAGGGACAGGAATGTGGCCTCTGCCCAGCCAGTTGGATGTTCTCGACTAGGGCTTTGGACCCTGAGTGAACTAGCGGAGGACGCTGGCGGCTAGAGGTCATTTACAAAACAGGTGCAGCGGGGGTGGCTGCAGCCGTGGCATCCCGGCCATGACCGGCTTCTGGCCCCCAGAACCCTCACTTCCTGACTTCCCCAAGCCTGTCTCCCCATCCCTGTCCCCTCTGTGAGCTCTCCCATCCTGTGGGCTTCCATTAAATCCCCCTTTGTTTAAATTGGCTAGAGCCGGGGACTGCTCATGGACACAAGCATCAGGCCTGAGTCAGCCGCTCGTCTGGTGAGTTGGCTGTAGAGAAGCAGCTGGCATGTCCTGCAGTTCGCTCTTCACAATGTGTCTTGTCCCTAATTCATCCCTCATGACCTCTTTCCAGACCTTCATGCTCTCATTCCTGGGCAGCTGCAGCTGCTTCCCACTTGGGCTCCCTCCCAGCTCTCTCTGCATCCTAAACTCCCGTAACACTGTGGGATTTTATCCTGTGACTTCCCTGCTCAAGAACCTAGTGTGGCTCCCTGTCACCCACAGGTCAAGTCCAGGCACCCACAGCCTTCTGTGATCTGGTCCTGTCCCTGCCATCGAACTGGAGAGGCCCTTGGTGCCTTCCCCCAATAGAATGCTGGTCCTTCCTTGCTTGTCCAAACCCTGGTACGATTTGGGGTTGGCGGGTGGCTCTCTGGATCTGCCTCAGAGATCCAGCAACTTGCCTTGATTTGGGGCAGTTAGCGACCCTTCCTGGGGGCTGCTGCCATCTGTGGAAGGGGTGGCTCAGGTGGTCACTTGTCATCACTCACAGTTCTGAATTGAACCAATGCTGTGCAAAGGCCCTCCTGATTTTTGTTCATCCCTTTCCTTCGTGAGGCCACACCCTGGCAGAGGCCATGGAAAGTACACCCAAAAACCCTCCTTTCTCTGCCTCCTTCCTGCATTGTTGCAGTCCTACGAGCCAGCTGGGCATGGGTGGACGTGCACTGTGCAACCTCGGGACAAAGGAGACAGACGTTGATCCCAGGCCCACCAAGGCGGGAACTCTTCCTTGGCACCGCACGGACAGAGGCCTGGCCGGTGAGCAGACTGGGATCTCGTGCTGCCCTGGGCCTTGGCCTCCCTCCGTGTGAGCTGCTGCCGGTGGCCACCCTCACCCTGCGTTGTGCCGTGCTGCTTCCGGTGTCTTTCTAGCCATTGTAGTCTGGTGACCAAGCTCTCTGTCAGCACAGACCCCGTATGAGGTGGGCATCCGTGCAGCTTAGGATGTCCCTGCTTCCAGTCACTGCCTTGTTCCGTCTAGACCCATTGGGGTTTTAGCACAGGGCTCCCAGGAGTTAAACATGCTGTGAGGCATGCCCCGTTTCCCAGGATATAATTAGACCAGTCTGAGTCTTCTCCCTGGGAGTGTGTGTGTGAGAGAGAGAGTCACTTACTGAGGGGAGAGCCTGTCTCAGGTTCCCGGCCTGTCTCCCGTGAGCAGCTTGGCAGCACAGCCGAGCTCTCCTGCCGGCTGGCAGTGCTCATGGAGAAGTTTCCAGCAGAGCGAACACAGGCGAAGCTCCTCCTCAGGAAGGAGCCAGGTGGAGGCCGCAGGTGACTCCTGAGGGCCTTCCCGGCCTCACCCTCCCCTTCGCTCTCCTGGACTCTAATGAGCTTCCAGAGCCCTTATCCAGAGGCTTCTGCTACTTGTGATGCAAACCACAACCACTGTCACCCTGGGTTATGCTGTGTCCCCTGACTGGCCTTCCTTGGGACAGGATATGTGGGACATACTCAACCGTGGATTAAGTTTTTGAGAACAAATTAAAAATTGGAATAGCTTTATTGTTTTTTTCTGATAATCAACATCATAGAGAAAAGCAAAAAAAAGAGAGTAAATCTCCCTGATTTATTAGTTTTGAGAAAAGTGATGATGGTATTAAAGTTATACCTTTAAAATATAATCCTGGCCAGGCTCGGTGGCTCATCCCTGTAATCCTAGCACTCTGGGAGGCCGAGGCTGGCGGATTGCTCAAGGTCAGGAGTTCGAAACCAGCCTGAGCAAGAGTGAGACCCCCGTCTCTACTAAAAATAGAAAAAAATTAATTGGCCAACTAAAAATATATATAAAAAATTAGCCAGGCATGGTGGTGCATGCCTGTAGTCCCAGCTACTTGGGAGGCTGAGGCAGGAGGATTGCTTGAGCCCAGGAGTTTGAGGTTGCTATGAGCTAGGCTGACGCCATAGCACTCTAGCCTGGGCAACAGAGTGAGACTCTGTCTCAAAAAAATAAAATAAAATCCTTATCTTTTAGGAATAAGTGCTAAAATATTTAGAGATGACTTTATATGATGACTGGTATTTACTTTGACATGGGGCAGGGGGGTGGATGGAAATGTAAATGAAACAAAATTACTGCGAGGATACAAGGGAAAAATCAAACCAAAGTGCTTTTTGTATTCTCTCACTGGACAGTCCACACAGAACGCTTCTGAGGCCAGATGTTGGGGGGATTTCCCCCCACACCAAACAGTCAACCAACTCTGCAACACCAGCGGGGTGTCCCCTAATTCAATTCAATTCTGACACTGTCTACCTGGAAAAGATCCCACAGCTGAGGGCTCAGTCCCATGAGACCGCCCCCCACTTCAGTGCCAGTTGCAAGCCCTGGGCTGTTTTATCTGTGCTCACCCATGGCTGTACATCGAGTCCCCAACCCCCTTCTTGCGTTCAATTTATTTGCTATATCGGCTCACAGAACTCAGGAAAACACTTTTCACTTACTGGTTTATTGTAAAGGACATTACAAAGGATATAGATGAAGAGGTGTGTGGGGCGAGGTATGGGGCAAGGGGCCGGGAGCTTCCATGCCCACCCCGGTGTGTGCCACCCTCCACATGTTCAGCCCCCACATGTTCAGCTATCCGGAAGGTCTCTGAACCCTGTTTTTGTGGTTTGTTTTGGAAGCTTCATGATTGATTAAACCATTGGCCGTTATTTTTATTTTTTATTTTTTGAGACAGAGTCTCACTCTGTAGCCTGGGCTAGAGTTGCCAGCGCCAGAGTGCCGTGGCGTCAGCCTAGCTCACAGCAACCTCCTGGGCTCAAGCTATCCTTCTGCCTCAGCCTCCCGAGTAGCTGGGACTACAGGCATGCGCCACCATGCCTGGCTAATTTTTTCTATATATTTCTAGTAGGCCAAATAATTTCTTTCTATCATTGGCCATGATTGATAAACTCAACCCCTAGCCCTTCTCTACTCCCAGAGGTTGGGGGTGAGGCCGAAAGTCCCACTGCTCCAATCCTGCCTCCATCTTTCCGTGACCAGCCCAGACCTGAAGCTGTCCAGTCAACTCATTAGCAAGCAAAAGACATTTGCCACTTTGGAGAGTCCAAGGATTTCAGGAGTTGTATGCTAGGAAGCAGGATGAAGACCAAATATTAACACCTATTCCACAATATCACAATTGCTGGTAACTGGAGATGGGGTGTACTTTAATATTCTGTCTGCCCTTGTGTGTATTTGAAGTTCTCAATAAAAAGTTAAAAAAAAAAAAAGCCTATAATACAGCCAACCAGTGATCACCACTGTTGACATCTTGGGACATTTGTCACTCAATTTTGTCATCTGAACCCATTTCCTATGTTTGGAGAATGCACTACTTGAAGCAAGAATGCCAGACACTCACTTTCCCAGCCTCTATTGCATGGCACCTGACTGAGACTCCAGAAATCCACCCTCTGCTCAGACCTTGAATCAGAGGCTAATAAAGGAGAGGACTGAGAAAAAAATAAAAAGGAAGGGACTTCGTGGCACAGTGCGCCAGCCAAGGCACAGTGCGCCAGCCAAGGCCAGTGGCACGAGGGGTGTTGGAGAGGCTGGCTGCAGGGCCAGCTCATCAGATCTCTCTGGCTCTCCAGGCTACTTGGAGATTTTTAGGGCTTCCCAAAATCCTTTTCACAAATTTCTTTTCTGCCAAAATTATCCAGAACCAGTTTCTTTTGCTTATAACCAAGAATCTTGGTGGTGGAACAGGGTAGACATCCCTCCTCCTGTAGATACGGAAGGGTAACGCTGACGGGGGAATATGGAACAGAAGAAATGGCTTGAAAAAATGGCAAAAATGGGCTGGGCACGGTGGCTCACGCCTGTCATCCTACCACTCTGGGAGCCCTAGGCAGTAGGATCGCTTGAGCTCAGGAGTTGGAGACCACCCTGAGCAAGAGATAGATCCCTGTCTCTACTAAAACTAGAAAAAATTAGCCAGGCGTGGTGACACATGCCTGTAGTCCCAGCTACTCAGGAGGCTGAGGTAGTAGGATTGCTTGAGCCCAGGAGTTTGTGGTTGCTGTGAGCTAGGCTGATGCCACAGCACTCCAGGCCAGGTGACAGAGCAAGACTTTGTCTTAAAAAAAAAAAGAAGGCCAGGCGTGGTGGCTCACGCCTGTAATCCTAGCACTCTGGGAGGCCGAGGAGGGAGGATCGCTCAAGGTCAAGAGTTTGAAACTAGCCCGAGCAAGAGCAAGACCCCATATCTACCAAAAAAAGAAAAAATTAGCCGGGCATGGTGGCTCATGCCTGTAGTCCCCAGCTACCTGGGAGGCTGAGGCAGGAGGATTGCTTGAGCCCAGGAATTTGAGGTTGCTGTGAGCTAGGCTGACACCACAGCACTCTAGCCCAGGCAAGAGAGTGAGACTCCGTCTCAAAAAAAAAAAAAAGAGCTCTATTTCTTCTCAGAAGGAGGATGCTGGTACTTTGAGGTAGGAGCTTGCCATTCTCCTCGTTTGCCAGCAAATTAATAAGCTTCTCTTTCCTTCTCCTCAAACCAGTTGTCCTAATTCTTCTGATGCGGCCTCAGGAACAAATGCTGGGCTTTCAGTAACAGTGGGTAGAACATTTTGGTGTAGCTTTTTTTTTTTTTTTTTTTAGAGTTGGGGTCTCCCTCTGTTGCCCAGACTAGAGTACAGCGGCTCAATCTGAGCTCACTGTAGCCTTGAACTCCTGGGCTCAAGTGACCCTCCTGCCTCAGCCTCTGGAGTAGCTGGGACTACAGGTGTGCACCACCTCACCCAGATAGTGTAGTTTTTCATTTATTGATAGGATTATACTATTCAGACTGCTCTGTAACATGCTTTCCCCCTCCATGTGGAGGATGTGTCTTTGGTCTACAGAGCTCCTCCTTCCCTCGTCCCTCAGGTGCAGCCAGCAGTGCCGCAGGAGCGCGGCTCTCTCCTTCCTTGCCTTCCCCACAAGTGGTAGAAGGAAAGGACAGGCCTCCACAATAAAAGTGCACTTTTTGCATCACCGAGGCAGGACACGGCAGGTGGGGGATCTAGGGAGCCTGAGGGTCTGCCTGATTTGCCGTCCCAGCAGAGGCTCCAGGCAAGGCCCGGGGAGGGGGAGCGGAAGCTTGCTCGTGGCCGTGCTGCTCCAAAGGCGCATCCCTGCAGCCACCTGTGGCCTGGCCCCTGCTCACCACGGGAGCCTCCTGCGCTTCCTGCGACTCTCAGAGGTCCAGGGCTCACACCTGGTGTGGGCCCGAGACCACCCTCAGCTTCACACCTTCCATCAGGCCCCCAGCTGTCGTGTCTCCCAGCACCATAGCGGCTTCTCCGGGTCAGGTCTGCACGGAATGGGTGTTGGGACGCTGAGAAGGGCTGGTGAAGGTGGGGCCCCACGTGAGGGACAGGGTCAGGGAGGGCCAGGAGGGAAGAATAGCTGTCCCAGTCTGTCCTAGAGGATCTGGTTCCTCAGGTCCTGGGCTACCCCGAGTAGATGAACAAGGCGTGCTGGCTTGCAGGGAACAACGTGCCTGTGGGGAGGGCTGTCAGAGGGCTCCGAATGGTAATTATATTAGTAATCTGAAGAGCACAAGCTGTCATCTGCTGAGCGCTTACTATATGTTGGGCACTTTGCCAGAGCTTGACAGACACCATTAGTGATGTTGGTAGTTAAGCACCACAGCAAGTCTGCAAGGCAGCTGTGATTGCCTGCTTTGGAGATGAGGAATTGAGACAACGACAGGTTAAGTAACTAGCCCAAGGTGACAGTGTGGTACAGAGTAGGGTCTGGAGTGGGGCCAGGCTTGGTCTGAACCTCAGAGGGATAGGTAGTCACTCTGGAGTCTGCCTGTCATGAGAGCCACCAGGGTGGTCCCTGGTGCTTGGTCCCCCAGGCCCCCGGCCTGCAGGTGTCTCCTCACTGTACCCATCTCTAGTGGGTCAGCTGGAAATGGGCTTGAAACACAACCACGCAATCACCTCAGCCAGGGCTTCCCAGCAGGATCCCAGGAAGCAGTTTTCTCTCTTCTTCGCTGGGGGGTTTCTGCTCTCAAAAGCCATCCCAGTACAGCCTGTGAGGAGCTGGGACCAGAGCTGGCTGGAGGCTCCTGGTTAGGGGCCAGGAGGCCTCTCTCCTACTAAAGCCTGGTGTCCCAGGACTGTACCCACAGCGTTGCGATGGACTGAATGTCTCTATCCCCCCTTAATTCATACGTTGAAACCCTAACCCCCATGGTGATGGTATCAGGAGGTGGAGCCTTTGGGAAGTGATTACATCATGAGGGTGGAGCCCTCTTGAAGGGGATTAGTGCCTTTAAAGAAGAGGCCTCCGAGCCAGACATGGTGACTCACACCTGTAATCCTAGCCCTCTGGGAGGCCAAGGCGGGAGGATCACTCAAGGTCAGGAGTTTGAGACCAGCCTGAGCAAGAGTGAGACCCCGTCTCTACTAAAAATAAAAACAAATTAGCTGGACAACTAAAAATATGTAGAAAAAATTAGCCAGGCATGGTGGCTCATGCCTGTAGTCCCAGCTACTCAGGAGGCTGAGGCAGGAGGATTGCTTGAGCCCAGGAGTTTGAGGTTGCTGTGAGCTAGGCTGACACCACTGCACTCTAGCCTGGGCAACAGAGCAAGACTCTATCTCAAAAAAAAAAAAAAAAATAAAGAAGAGGCCTCTGGCAGAGCAACTAGCCCTTTCTACCATGTGTGGACACGGCAAGAAGCCACCATCTATGAATAGGAAGCAGGAGCTCAAGAGACACCGTATCTGCTGGCATCTTGATCTTGGACTTCCCAGCCTCCAGAACTGTGAGAAATACCATTTCTGTTGCTTATAACCACCCAGCCTATGCTATTTGGTTAAGCAGCCTGAATAATCTAGGCAGCTGGGCTCATGCAATTTCTTGTGTACTAACAGCAACTGTGTCCCTTACTTTGCAAACACTCCTGTAAGGAATGTTTCCAATTTATCCTATAAGGAAACTTTATCCAATAGAAGTAGGAGCAAATGGCTTCTCAGAGTACAATGGGTTTCTGCAGCAACCAGAGCTACTGCAGGTTAACAATAGCAGCTGTGGAGGGAGCTTTGCAGGTCTTCAGCAAATAAGGCGGCTCACCCTGACCAGTCTGGAGAAGAGTTGTGGAGGCAGAGGGCACAGGTTTGAGTCCCAGCCTGGCCACTGTTCTTGGCTGCCTCACCTCAGACCAATTACTATAATAAACCCTTCTGCACCTCAGTTTCCCCAATGATCTCCCCATGATGTCCACCTGTGCCTGGCATAGGGCCCTTGTTTGATAAATGACACCTGCCATTATATTTCTACCCCAGTAGCTGGATTGCCTGAGTGCTTTGCAGTGTGAATTATCGCATCAATTACAGGTGAGGGTCAAGACCAGGTGTAGCTTGTTTTTTGACTCCCCTCCATGCCCACGCCCCCTCCAATGTCATGGGCTCATGTCCTAAGTTTGTAACCTTTGTAATCTCTCAGGTTCTCCTGGCATGTGCCAAATTCCTCAGACTTTAAGACTAATGCCTAATCAGACAGAGGCAGAAACCATCCGCCCTGCCCTCCAGTTGACTGTCTATAGTAATGTGACTGTTTTCTTCCATTGTCTTTGGAACAGTAGCTTTACTATTCCAAGAGACTCTTGCCCAGGCATAGAACTTGATTGTTATAGGAATTTCCCAAAAAAACCCATCAACTTTTTAACAGGAAGCATCCACACACATTACATACCTAGGCACTTCAGACCAGGGCCTTGCTGTTTGCACCCGTCTCAAAACTGCTCTGTCATGATCTTTCCCCAACCCTAGTCAAGCTCCTGCATGAAAGACCCTCCTGAAACCAAACTTGAAATTCTCAGAGAGATCTCTCGTCTCCCCTTCCCCTGCAGCCACAACGGAGGCTCCGTAACAGTGACAGGGACGCTGCTCTCTCTCCTCACCAAGCAGAGAACTCAGCTCTATTTTACAGCAGGTTGGGTGCTGCTGTTTAGGGAGCCAGCATTCAGCTAGATGAATGACCACATGCCTGCCAGTCTCTCTTCCCCAGGACAGACGTTCTAGTGCACTCCTTCCAGAAAGCCCCTTTGGTGACCCAATCTGAGGCTCCATTGAGAGCCAGGATGGGAGGCGTGTGGGCCAGGCTGGCTCCAGGTGTCCTTCACATCCCTCTGTGTGTGTGGAACTGGCTCTTGGGGTGCTGCTGTGGGGATAATGGGTGGAGGCCACGTGCACGGAGCCCCTCTCGACCTTCTCTTCACAGCTGCACACTGTGAGCTGGGAAGTCCTGCACTCGCCCCAGACTGAGCCTTTCATGGTTGGGCAGCCAGGGGGTCTAGCCTCTAAGAGGGGAAACTTTCAGCTCTCATTTGGCTTGCAGATGGCAGGATGTTTACATATCTATGGCTTAGGTCTCCCCTGGAAACCGGAGGTTTCCTTTGTGTTCTAGGGAGGAGAACAAATGAACGTGTGTACATTGTACAGGCCTGGAGAGCCAGCTGCCCCTTAGCTAGGCCACACACAGTGGGCCACCAGCAAGGTCCTGCCCTGGGAATTTGCCCCCCAATGATGAAGGTGGGAAGGTGTTCAAAGGAGAGATTAAAAATCAGTTTAAAACTGAATCAGCACTGGAACATTTCACCTAAGAGAAGTTCATTCACTGGTCCTTAAAAAGTTGCATTTGTTTGTTTCCTTTGGGCATCCCCAGAGATGAATATTAAAAGACTGAAGTTTTTAAAAGTCTGACCAGAATATTTAATGTGGTGACTTTGGGTAGACCCGAGCCTCAGACGCAAACACAGACGCACAACTGGAAACTCCTGGAAGAGACAGGCCTCACTTCCTTTATTTAGCACCATGTGAAACAATACTAGAAATTTCAGAGGAGATGAATCAGGATTTGGGTCCATATTCACCTGAGTCCCATACTATTGTTCAGTTTACTGTGATCTTCTAAGATCTCAGATCTTGCACTTTCTGCATTATTATATAGGTTCTACAAGACACTTCCAATAAAATATCAGAAATTCAAACTATCCTTTGTAATATTTATCCATTTTGGGTAGGATGTCAACAACAAATGCATGAGGAACATATTCACAATTGGTGACCTGTGAAGAAGCTCAGGAAATTTCACCCCAAAATATGACTTCTTGGTATAAAGAGGATTTTGAATTAAACGCCTTTAGAAAGCAAAAGACATTGGAAGGGGCTTTCCCTCTATCTACGTAAAACCAGATCAGACCCATCAAAGTAACAATCGGACATCCCTTCCCTTCCCTTTACTGTTATCTCAAATATATTACAAGAAGGATGATCAAGAATGCAACCAGACCTGGCCCAAATCATTTTAAATATAATACCTGTCTCTCAGGTTAATTTAATTTGCAAAGAGAATCACTTATTAATACAAGTCAATCTGCTTCCCCTCATCCATTCATCCCCTCTAGGAACCATTTATTGCCCCTGGACAAAATTACCTATATTCTTCATCTCCCTTATCCTTTATTTATCTATTTAAAATATTTTTTTTCTTCACACTCCATGGATGGTGAGAATCTCCTCCTCTTTAAAATGAGGGTATATAGGCTGGGTGCAGTGGCTCATGCCTGTAATCCTAGCACTCTGGGAGGCTGAGGCAGGCGGATTGCTTGAGGTCAGGAGTTCAAAACCAGCCTGAGCAAGAGTGAGACCCCCGTCTCTACTATAAATAGAAATAAATCAATTGGCCGACTAATAAAATAAAATAAAATAAGGTATATAAACTTCTGGACCCCATTGGGATATCAGGTAATCACTCTGTGATTCTCCCCGTGCTCCCGGTAAACTGATCTGCCTTAATTGTGAGTTGATCTTTCAGCTTCAGGCTGAAGGGGAAGGTGACCTCACCCCCACACTTGAAATAACTTCTGTTAATGGGAATTCCCACCGGTGCTTGGAAGCTGCTTTATACCACAGGTTAGGAACTTGGGCCTGGAGGCCACCCAAGCCTGGCCCTGCTATTTACTGTCTGTATGTCCTGGGCTGAGTTTCTTACCTTTGCTATGCTTCCATTTCCTTATTTAAAAATATGAAAATAATAATAGTACGAACCTTATAGAGTGGTTTTAGCAGTATAGGACTTGTAGACCACTTAGAATAGTGTCTGGTACATAGTAAACACTATATATGTGTTTTGTAAACAAAAAGCAAAATTATCCTATTATTCCATGATATGTATTGTTAAAGATCAGTTGAATAACATTGTGAATAAAATATTGTACAAAATGAAAATATGGCATTAAAAGTTTTTTAAAAAACTAACCTTTAGGCCGGGCATGGTGGCTCACTCCTGTAATCCTAGCACTCTGGGAGGCCGAGACGGGCAGATTGCTCCAGGTCAGGAGTTCGAAACCAGCCTGAGCAAGAGCAAGACCCCCTATCTCTACTATAAATAGAAAGAAATTAATTGGCTAACTAATATATATAGAAAAAATTAGCTGGGCATGGTGGCACATGCCTGTAGTCTCAGCTACTTGGGAGGCTGAGGCAGCAGGATTGCTTGAGCCCAGGAGTGTGAGGTTGCTGTGAGCTAGGCTGACGCCACGGCACTCACTCTAGCCTGGGCAACAGAGTGAGACTCTGTCTCAAAAAAAAAAAGGAAAATTAACCTTTAAGAAGCTGAATGTTTTGCACATAAGCTATACCGAATAAAATTAAAAAATATATGAAATGAGGGCAACATTAAGGGGGAAGTTTTGGATTTTTTTTTTTTTTTTTTGAGAAAGAGTCTTGCTCTGTCACCCTGGGTAGAGTGCAGCAGTAGCATCATAGCTCACTGCAACCTCAGGCTCCTGGACTCAAGCCATCCTCCTGCTCAACCTCCCAGGTAGCTGGGACTACAGGCACGTACCACCATGCCCGGATAAATTTTCTGTTTTTTGTTGAGATAGGGTCTCACTCTTGGTCAGGCTGGTCTCCAACTCCTGAGCTCATGTGATCCTCCTACCTCGGCCTCCCAGAGAGCTAGGATTACAGGTGTAAGCCTGGCCTGGGAAGTTATTCTTTACTTAAGTTTTCCCTGATGCATTTTGGTCAACTGCTTGTGAAGACTTCTCATATTCTAGTAAGGACAGTGGGGACTTTGTCGTAGGCAGGGAAGCAGCTGTGTCTTTACTCCCAGTTCTGAGGTGTGGCCAGGGCCTGTCCTGCAGGCCGTGCCACTGCAACCCCATGCAAAGCTATCAATAAGCTCCTTGTTAAACAAATTTTTCATCTTAATGGGTGGACTACGCTTTCAAATGCATTCGTTCCTCTCTTGGAGCCCAGGTGATTATGACTTTGTTTTTTTTTTTTTTTTGAGACAGAGTTTCACTTTATTGCCCAGGCTAGAGTGAGTGCCGTGGCGTCAGCCTAGCTCACAGCAACCTCAAACTCCTGGGCTCAAGCAATCCTGCTGCCTCAGCCTCCCAAGTAGCTGGGACTACAGGCATGCGCCACCATGCCCGGCTAATTTTTTCTATATATATATTTTAGTTGACCAATTAATTTCTTTTCTATTTATAGTAGAGAAGGGGTCTCGCTCTTGCTCAGGCTGGTCTTGAACTCCTGAGCTCAAACGATCCGCCCACCTCGGCCTCCCAGAGAGCTAGGATTACAGGCTTGAGCCACCGTGCCTGGCCTGTGATTATGACTTTGGCATCAGCTACCTCCCCTGTTCCACTTACCTGATTTGAGAGCGGGTTCACTGGCCTTGCCCCTATGTTAGTGTCAGTGCCCAGGATCCAGCCCTGTTTTTCAGAAGACTTGCATTGCCTGGTGTGCTAGTCCCAGGTTGCAGCGGTTCCCAGGGGAACCAGCATTGTCTAAGGCCGAGCTCCTCCACGTGTGATCCCAAATCAACAGCGCCGTGGGAACAAGTTAGACATGCAGAATCTCAGGCTAGCCTCAAATGGATTGAATCAGAATCTGCATTTCAACAAGATCTCTAGGCGATTCCGGTGCGCACGTTGAATTTGACAAGTTCTGGTCTAAGGGAACCCCATCATTTGTCATTAGTTCAAAAGATTGGTGGCGAACTTCTTTCAGGCTCAGTTCTGGAATCTAGGATCACACATAGACACAAAAATAAAAGGTGTAGTGCTCGCTTCGGCAGCACACATCAAATTGGAACAATACAGAGAAGATTAGCATGGCCCTTGCACATGTAAATTTGTGAAGCTTTCCATAAAAAATAAAAATAAAGAAGAAAATCAATGGTGTAGCCTGTTGTTCATTTAATCCCAGCTGGGATGTCAGGGTAAGTGGCTACCTGGGTATCTGCTATTTATCCACCCCCATTCTGCCCTGGGTGCCTGTGCCCTGCACTCCCTCCATGCCCTGGGCTTTCATCTTTCTGTACTGTCTTACGCAGGCTCCTCTGTCCCCCTCCCCACCTAAGCAAGGGGCTCTTTGAGGCAGAGGCCGTGACTTATTCCCCTTAGTGTCTCCTGCCCTTGGCCAGAGGCCTGGAGAACAATAGTTGTTTCCAATGCAAATGAATGCGTGGGACTGAGTCCCACTTGAAGGAAACACTCAGGTAAATATCCAGTTTCAGTTTCTCTAATGCTCTCATTAAGTGGGGAAAGACCTGGAATATTCTTGTCCAGGTCCCCGAGGGAGGTGGGGGAGTGCTTATTGGGCATGTTTCTGACTGTAGTTCGACAACTCCGACGTTTCTTGCCAAATGAACTTCAGCTACACCTAAGGCAAGTACATGAAAATCTGAGGGAAGTGGGTGGGGCTGGAAGGAAGACCCATCTCACAGACTCAGGACTCAGTTCCAGCTGTCACCACTTAATCACTTCCAGGAGCAGTTGATGCGTCAATGCAAATCCCCCCCTAAGACCTGTTCCTGGCATTTCCAGGCCTCAGAGGGAGGTCTTCAAATTGCTCACACCAGAGTTTGTTCCCTCTTTAAGGAAAAACCCTTCCTTCTGGGGGGACTTGGTACACATGACCTGTAAAGGACATTTATCCTGATGGACGACGCAGGCAGAAGGAATCAAGGAACTAAATTCAAGGAAGTTGCTGACGTGACTTTTTATTTCCCCGGCAGATCACTTCCCTCTTTCCCAAGGCTCCCCTCCTTCTACCTGTCCTGACAGGACCTCTAGATCTTGGAGAACATTGAAGTGTGTGAAGGAAGGCTCTCAGGCTGCTGAACTGCTTTCTTTGAAAACTTTTGGTCTTGTTTTCTTGGAAATTCACAGAAGACATTCTACAGATTAGAATGTTTTTGTTCTAAAATTTTCCTTGAGGGAACTCCAGACTCTAGCCACTCAACACCACTGGCAGAAAGAAATAAAGTAGATTAAAAAGAAAAGAAAAGAGATGGGCAATGGGAAGAACTGGAGGGAAGGAACTGGGGCAGTCTTCAGTCATTACCTGGGCCCTGCTACCTCCAGCTTCACGCTGAGGACAGAGCCTGCCCTGCAGGTCAAGGTCCTGGAAAGAAAAGCTGAAGCCTAGAAAGGTGGGAGACTGGGCCCAAGTGGGTGAGAAGAGGCCCTTCCCTGCCTTGGCCACTGGGGGCAATGTCCCTACACAAGAGCTGGGCGTGCTAAGGACTTCAGTCCCCAAAGGTGGCCTGTTAGGGACCAGGTGCAGAGCTCTATCCTCCCCCACCCCTAAGGAAAAACTGAAAATCGTCTTCCACGAAACCCTATTCCTGGTGTCAAAAAAGACCGCTGGCTAAGGAGGCAGGGGAGGGGCGGGCCACAGAACTAGACAGTGTGTGGGTGAACTGGCGCAAATTAACACCTTTACAGGGGGAGGAAGTGCCATGTCTGACCTAGTAGGAAGCACTAAAGGCATCGGTCCCAAAATTGGGGAGCCAAATTTCCACCTTTCTTCTTCTGAGTATGAGGGCGTTGCTATCTCTCCCATTCTCATTTTACCTCTTCCCCGGATCAGCCAAGAGCTGGAGCTGGACCTCATGGACCTAAATCATGTGTTAGATCATTTAACACCTGCGTCCAGGTGCTCTGGGATGGACAAGGAGTTTCAGTGACGAGCCTGGGGCACTTTGGCAGAGAACAAGGCTGGTAGAGTAGACACCAGTGCTTGGTTCGAGATGCGCTGAGGCTACAGGAGTGAGGCAGAGCTGGCTTTGGCCAGTCTGCAGTTAATAATGCTCTTTATATATGGAAGGCTCACTCAATGTTGGCTCCTTTTTGGTCTAAGACAAAGGTGACCACCAGGCCGGGCGCGGTGGCTCAAGCCTGTAATCCTAGCTCTCTGGGAGGCCGAGGTGGGCGGATCCTTTGAGCTCAGGAGTTCGAGACCAGCCTGAGCAAGAGCGAGACCCCATCTCTACTATAAATAGAAAGAAATTAATTGGCCAACTAATATATATAGAAAAAAATTAGCCAGGCATGGTGGCACATGCCTGTAGTCCCAGCTACTTGGGAGGCTGAGGCAGCAGGATTGCTTGAGCCCAGGAGTTTGAGGTTGCTGTGAGCTAGGCTGACGCCATGGCACTCACTCTAGCCTGGGCAATAAAGTGAGACTCTGTCTCAAGGAAAAAAAAAAAAAAGGTGACCACCATATTCATTTGACCGACATCATTGTAGACCAGGAAAGGGATAACTAACGTAAGGTAACAATGTAATGCTTTCCTATGGGTAAGCCAAGTACATGAGTTGCATTTGTACACCACTCTGCATTTCCTAGAACCCCTTCTTTCTACCTGGGCAAGAGATGTGTTTTAGGGGTGTAAGCATCAAGATACAGGTATTGAAACCCAAATTTCACAAGTTACTGATTTCTTGTGAAATCTGCTTCTGTAGAATCATACAATACAATCAGCAGACTGAATTGATGAAGACTCTTTAAGCCTTTAATATCATGTTGATACTATAGACATTATCAAAATAGGTAGATTAAGGAATAGGATGCATTTAAAAAATGCTTTAGCACCTGAAAACAAGAGTGTATTAAATAAGTTGACCACCTAGCTCTCCTGCAAGGTGACCCTGGACAAGACATTCTCTCTGGACTTGTTTCTCCCAGTGTGAAATATGGGATGTTGTATGGCTTGTATTTTTATGTGCCTGGAGCTCTGCTATACTTTTTACGTGGATTGTCTTATGCAATATTCACGGCCAGTTAGTAAATGAGAAACTAGGGCTAAGGTGAGCACCTGCTACCAAATGTCAGTGTAGTCCCATTTCTAAGCCCAAGGCATTAGGAATTTCCAGGGTCATAGGTGAGATCTTTCCTAGCTCTATAAAATATGAATTCAACTTATTCCACTTGGCCAAAATAATTTCCTAAAGTCAAAGTTAGGGTCCTGGAACAGCTTAGAACAAAGGGATGATTGGGAACGACAATGGATAGCCTTCCAGCCACAAGCCAAGCAACTTTTGCCACCCCAAGCCTGCAAACTGGTATTTCCTATCATGCTGAGAACAGCCTCCCTCCCACACACCCGGCCCAGGGGCTGCCTGCAGAGTTTCACAGGAGGCTGAGTGCACTGTGTGAGAAGCTGCTCTCAAAAGAGTTCCCTGGCCAGCTGTGGTAAGGCCTCCCCCACGACTCTCCACCTCCGCTAATGGAGTGACTCTCAGGAGTTCCACCTTAGGTGGAAGAAAATGATCAGGATAACTGTTCATAAAAACCTGTTTAATAAATATACAACTTAGAAGTACCAAAATAATTACCGACAAAATACACTATGTACACCATTTACAGGAGGGTAACACAAACCCTGACAGGTAGCCACTTCTAACCCACATCACTGACAGGTTTGACAACACAGCTGGCTGTTACATGCCACAGGAAACAACTGGGGACAGCTACCAAATCCATGGTGGTTCGATCAAAAGCACAATAAATAAAATGTGGTCCTTTCAGCAAATATGGACAACCTTCTCCAAAAACCCCCCTAAAAGTTCAAAAGATGTTTTCTTTGAATTCCAATGATCCTTCTTGTCCACCAAAGTTCACAAAAATAATAAAATGAAGGCTGATCTACCACAGTCAAATGTCTCAGGCCAGGCAATGTGGTTGTGGGTACACCCTTTGAATTTTTTTCTTTCTTTTTTTTTTTTTTTTTTAGAAAAATAAAACTCTTTTTGTACAAATATACAAGTCCATGTTCTTTTAGACCCTTTCTGCTCATAACGTCAGGCGCTGGCCTCCAAACACGCAGTCATCATAGGGCAGCTAAAAACAAGAGGAAAAAAAGACATGTTAAATTTCCAGAGCTTTGCCAAGGCCAGTGGGATGATGGGGAAGCTGCTGCTGGAAATAACGCCAAGTATTCTTGGACCCCATTCTCCATAACCCAAGTAGAATGGACTTTTACAGGATGAGGGAGTTTTCCTTTAATGCTCCTCTCCTTAAAATAGGGTAAGCTATTAATAAAAAACCCATGGGATACTGGTTATACACACTGAAGTTTGAGGGCTTCATTATGTTGACACCCCTAGGACACAAAGAGTAGCTCTAGAGGCCTGGTAGGCTGGAGGGAGAATGGCCATTCTCATTTTTTGAAGTGTTGAAGTTAAGAGGAACTCACCTCATCCTCTGTGAACTCGGACTCCGTATCATAGCTCTCCTCATCCTCGCTCTCTGGCAGCATCTGAAGGTTTTCTAGGGTCAGCTGGCCCAGCTGCTGCTGTATCCGGGTGCTTGGGCGGCCCCAGGTGAGCTGGTATGGGGAGTAACCCTGGTAGGTAACTCTGTTGACATCAGCCCCACACTTCAACAAGAGTGACACCAGGTCAGGATTCTGCAGGTCCACGGCGAGGTGGAGGGCAGTCCGGCCATTACAGGGCTCCTGAAGCCAAAAGGAATTTGAGATGCTCAGGCTGAGTTTGGACTTTCTGCTTGCAGCAAGGGCATGTCAAGTATCACTGAGAAGGAGCTTGACTCACTCCCTCTGGAGACAGGAAGCACTCACCTGAGCATTGACATCAGCACCCAAAGACACCAAAAGCTCCACAATGCCCAGGTAGCCATGGATAGAGGCTAAATGCAGACACGTGTGGCCTAGAAGAACAAAAGGGAAAAAGTATAATCACCTGTTTCAACCCTCACACCCGAAGCAGAACCTTTCACCCATCCCTTCATAGGACAAATAGTCATGTCTACTGAATTTTAAGAACCCAAAATCTGAGTTCTGAATGAACTTCATAAAGGCATCAGATAGGCAATCTGCATACATATTTTGTCAACCTTTCTCACACACTGGGAGTTTAAAAGCTCCTGCCTGGATTCCTTAAGTTGTCCCACCTCCCCCTTTTCCATGTCACCTGCCCTGTGCTGGGTAGGGCAGGCACACATACCATTGTAGTTGGTGGCCTGCAGGATGGAGTGGAGGTGCTGGGTGGTGCAGCTCTGCGTGAGGACTCCCACGCTGGCCAGGCAGCCTTGCTCACATGCAAGGTGTAGGGGGGTATTTCCTCGAAAGTCTCGGAGCTCAGGATCACAGCCAGCTTCCAGAAGCGCCTCAGCAATTTCTGGCTGGTTGGTGATCACAGCCAAGTGGAGTGGAGTCTACAAATGGAAGAGGGAACACAAAGAGAATAAGCCATGGACCGAACCCACAATCCGAGTTCCCTTGACCCCTAGACACGTCCTGGTTGTGGGTCCCACTCCTCCCTGTCAGGGACAAGGGGCTGGCAGATATGGGGGCTCCAGCTGGGTCATAAAGACCTCGCCAAATCAGTGGAATTTTCTCCAGTCTCTAGGCTGTTGGCTGATTTGAATGTAAAAGGCCAGGGCAGATAATGACCAGTGATGGTTCATTTAGAAAGGGTCTGGGGGTGACTGTGCTATATCCAGCCCCATCACGGGTTCGGAGAACGCAGGGCCAGGCAAGCGGCGCACCTGCTGCAGGTTGTTCTGGAAGTTGAGGAAGGCCAGGTCTCCCTTCACCTGGCGGATCACTTCCATGGTCAGTGCCTTTTCTTCATGGATGATGGCTAAGTGCAGGAACCTGTGGGGAAGAGAGGGAAAAACCCCCATGGGTGGTGAGTGCGCTGGCTGGGGCCCAGGGAGGCCCGGGCTGCGGGGGATTGCGCAAGGCCGGGGTTTCTGGAGGCCGAGGCCGCGGTGTTTTCCGCGAGGTTATTATGAGCTGAGTGTTCCTGGCAGGCGCCCAGGGACTTTCCGGGCCCCCACTTCTCGGCGGGCGCCGGCCAGACCGCCCCGCCCTCCCGCCGGGTCGGAACGCCCTGTACTTCCCCTCCCGGCCGCGCGGCGCCAGCCAGCGGGCCAGAAACTCCCGCCCCCCCTTATGCAACCCGGGACTTCGCGTCCCCGCCGCCGCCCCGCCCCCGCCGGGGGGTGGGGTGGGGGTGTGCGTGGCACCGCGGCTGTAACGGAGAGGAGCCCGGCGGCGACCCCTCGGGGTCCCAGACCCCCCCAGCCCCGCGGCGCTGCAGGGGCCCGGGCGGTGCATGAGCCCCGGGCGCTAGGGCGGCTGGCCCAGCTGCAGCGCGGGTCCCGCGGCTCCGGCTGCAGGCCCCGCGCCCCTACCCGGCCCCTCGAGCCCCGCCACCCGGGCCCGCGACACTTACGAGTCTCCGTCCTCGGTGAGCTGCTGCTTCCAGGGCTCGGCGCCGCGCGGCGCCTCCTGCGGCTCCAAGCGGATCTCCCGCAGCTCCTTCACCATCTGCTCGTACTCCTCATCCTTCATGGAGTCCAGGCCGCTGTCGTGGCGGTCGTCCAGCAGCCGCTCCTTCTTGAGCGCGTCCCGGGCCACCTCCATGGCCCACTCCGGGGCGTGCTCGGCCGGCTGGAACATGGCGCGGAGAAAGCTGCAGGCGCTGCTCCGGGTGCGCTCGGCCGCTGCTGCTCGCGCTGGCGCTGGCGCTGGCGGGCGGGCGGGCGGGCGGGCGGCGAGTCGCGCTGTTGTGGGCTCCGCAGCGCCGCCGCGGCGCCCTATAAACGCTGGCAGGGGATTTCTCTGGGGCGGGGTCAGGCGCGGGGAATTTCCAAGCCAGTCAGACCAGAAAAGAGAACTTGCCTCGTCCTCTGCTAGGGGGAAAAAGAAGCCTAAACCCTGAGCTGGGGTTCATCAGAGAAACTCCCTGCGATGAGCCACTGGGGTCATGTACAAGGGAACTTTTTGATGAGCCCTGAGTGGCTGGAAAGTCCTTCCGACGAGGCCCCCCCCCCAACCCCCGGGTACTTCCCTGCAGCCTGCACTCAGTAATCCTATCCCTCTGCAAGAAACCTTCTTTCCCTGGGGTTTCCCACGGTCGATTTGATTTGGGGTCGCTGGCTGCAGAGATCCCAAGAACTCAGACCTGACGGGCGGTTCCTCTTTGGGGTTTGCCAACCTGCCTGTCCTTTCCGTTTTTTGATCTTTTGAAAACGCAAAAGTGGAAATGATGGCTGGGTTTAAGGATTTGGTTTCCCCAAACTTCTCTCTGAGGGTAAGGACGCACCGGTAGGTAGAAGGTCGCAGGCCACCTCTGTATATCTGTCAATACCAGGCTTTCTGCAGTGCAGAGACATTTAGCTCCCCCCGCCCCTCCCCTCTCAGGTAGAAGTTGTGAAAGCTTTGGCGTTAAAGCCCAAATGCTTGGAGAACCCTCGAATCATTTCCTAGGGATTAACAATCCTGTGGAGTGGGGGAAGGGCAACTCTTTCGCCCTGTATGGGGAAAAGTGCTAAATAGAAGCATGATTTTTATTTTTTCTTTCAAGTAAAGCAAGGTGTTAATCTTTGTAGGAGAGCTTGTAGATACCCTGCAATAACAAAGTAACTATTGAGTGCATGCTCTCTGATCGACACTGTGCTGCTGCAGAGCGTGGATCCTGAGCTGGGTGCCCAGCTGAGCAATTTTCCAGGAGCATTTGAAGAAGGAGGCTGAAGAATGAGTTGAATAGTTAGTGCCTTACCCAAGATTGGACCTTGAGGTTGGCTAAGAAAGTAGTTGCTGGGCAACCGGCCAGAGGCTCAAGGCAGTCTTAATAATTGCCCCCTTCCTGCCCCTGCTGGCTCCGTCTGGCTCCCTTGCGCTCCAAGGCAGCACTTGGAGCCATCCATGCAATCAATGTGGGTAGCCCCTCTGGGGAGAAAGGGACTTGGGCTCACCATCCTCTGGTTTCGCCTAGCCTCCAAGCCATGGATTTAATTCATCTACTTCTAGAAGTGGTCCAGGCAAAATAAAGTAACTGTGGTCAGAGTTTTTCAGAATTAGCCCCAGGAAACCTCTGTAGTTCTGCAGAGATTTCTGGTGATTATTTCAATCATCTTAACCTTGACTGGCCACACAGTAACCAATCTGCAATCTCTGTCCCCTACTCCCATATTTGAATGTAGGGAATCTGAGTCAATAGGGAGAGACAAAATATCGGGGGAGGGGGGAAGTAAAATAAGGAAATAAAATTTCAGTGTACTGATGATCCCATGTTATAATGAAAACTTCATGGGGATAGACTCCATTGTCTCTGTAGGCTTATGATATGCAAGTATTGAGGCAAGGTGAAACAGCTACTGTAGTAGGAGATCTCAATTCTAGGTTCTACCTTTACTTAACTGCATGCTAGTTGGAGAGGTCAGTTAAGGTAATACTTGCTTTTGTAATAAGGTTGGATTTAATGCTATTTAAGATCTTTTCCAGCTTAAAAATTATATTACTTGTCTGCAAATGCATGTCTAATTCTACTTTGTAAAGATGACCATGGCCCTTGGAAATGTCACAGTATAAATTTTTGGAAGAACTCCAGCATGTTGTTAGTTCTCAGAACTAATCTTGTAAGATAGGCATGGTTCCTACTTTCCTGAAAAGAAACTGAAATGCATAGAAATTTACCCAGGCACTTCCATTGGCAGTTTAGGTAATTTCTATCCCAAAATATTAATCATTTGGCCAAAACAGTCTTAGTATTAACACTTTTGAAAACACATCATGAAAATGACACTGAATACACTATACTTTGGAATATCCTCAACAGTATGTTCCACTCTGTTAGGTAAAATAGCTGGTAGGTGTTCCCCTGTCTGGGCATAATTCACTTCTTTTTAAAATGTACAAAAGTGTCAAACCCTAAAAGTTCAGAAGAGTATTTTTGGCTGTAGGTATAAAAATGATTCTTGAAAAGTAGACAATAAGTAAAAATTATCTCAGAATAAGTTTCTTTGCACCTTCTTTTATGGTTTTACATTCCTGATAGCCTTCTGAACCTAGTGGTCTTTATTCCTGATTGTTTAGTGTGACACCTAGTGGTAAGAGTCAGGCCCAGGAGTTCCTTGATTTGTCATAGTGCCTTTCGAACAACTTGGGAGGTGCTGAGCCTTGATGACTTGTCCCTCCAGTGGGAATTCCCAAGGAGGTACCTTTTGTTTTTCTGCAACCCTAAGAGATAGTTTTGAATAATGCGATCCAACAGGTTTTCTCCCCATTGTCTATAGCTCTGTGTGGTTGAAGTCAACAAACATTACAACGTGGGTAAAAAGAAATACGATACACTTGGAAATCAGAACCATGAACAGATTGGGGAGAAAAAAATTTAGAAAGATGTTCATGGACCCTTGGGCACTTAAATCTCTCTCCTCATTGTCAAATATTTTAGCTAACCATAACCATTTAAAAAATGTTAAAATCTTAGAAAACTCATTTTTAGTGTTGTTTGGCTTTTTTCTTTTTAATTCAAAAGGCAAAAGAATAAATAAGTTATGTAATACCCCAAAGCTGCTTTGTGCAATGTTTGGGTCCAGGATGCAGCCACAGGGAATGGCAGGATGGCCAGTGGTGCTCCCGGGCTCCCCTGTGGGCAGGAGCACCCCCGCAGGAGGGAGCACCAGCAGGGAGGGCATGGTGGCCCTGCAGGCCCTTCTGCACTCTTCCTGGGGGGGAGATGCCCAGTGTGGACTAAACTTCCTGCCTCAAGTGCTGGTGGTTGGGCAGCATGCAGACTTTCTGCAAGTTCAGCCAGGTGGTCCCACATCCTCAGCTTTTCTCAACATTATGGGCTGGGTGGCCTGTGCCAATTGGCTTGGCCAATTAAACTTAAATTGTTTGATTGAACTCCTGAATCAGGCTACCTGTCTATCACTCAACACAGCCAGGCTGGAAGACAGAGGAGCAGGACAGAGTGTCTAAAGGGCAAGCAAGGCAGGTGCACTTCCTGAAGGACAGCCCCGCTGTGAAATTCTGAGTGTATGTTCTGCTTCCAAGCTCAGGCTCAGTCTTCTTTCCTCCTGTCGTGGTTAGCAATTGTCCACAGCCCCCACAGAACCTGGAGCCACCAAGCTATGGACCTTTTCCCATGGAAAAACAGCTGTCAGGACCTTCATTTGTAGTGAAGTAAAAATAGATTGGCAAAGCTTTATTGTGTTTCCATTGCTACAAATTCTGCATTTTTATGGGGATCAAAGCTTTACATCTCTAACTCAAATACCTACCCATACAGGCCAGGCAGGTTTCACAGGTGAGCGAAGCAGGCCATGGGCGGCTAGAAGTACTGGTGGCGCTCCAGGGGCTGGGGCCAGAGAGTGTACTTCCCTCACACTCAGCTCAGACAATGTTTGCCAGGCAGCACTCTGAGTTGAGTACTCATCTTCCATTGTTAAAGAAAAAACCCCAAAAAACAGAAAGTGGATTTTGATATGAATATTTTCAAATTTTAAAGCATTATGAAAATCAAACAAAATGTATTTTGCATCTTTTGGCTAAACAGAGCTCACAGGCTCTTTTTCAGCTGAGGCATTATGATTTTTTGTTGTCATTCTTTAAAAAAATGAGACAGGGTCTGCCTATATTGCCCAGACTGGTCTCTTCCTCCTGGGCTCAAGTGACCTACCTTAGCCTCCTGAGTAGCTGGGGCTATAGGCATGGGCCTCCACGACTGGTGATGTGATGTGTTATTGGTGCTTTGGGGGAAGGCAACCCCTTCTGCTTCCTTAGCGTCATGAGGTCTCTGCTCCTGTGTAACAGGAGGCCGGGGTGGGATGTGTTCGTCCAGGATACGCAGGGCTGCCCCGGGCAGGCAGGGTTGGAATTAGGGGCTCTGAGCCCAGAAAAGAGAGTTTTTTGTCCCCCAGTGCAATTTCTAAACTCTACGATGTAAAATAAGTATAACATGCCTAACGAAGTTCTGATTTTCTCACAATGGCTACTTGTAATATATATTTTTTTAAGTCTAATTATTTCAGTAAACATCTTCGGAGGTGTTCCCGCTTCACTGGTGCCCTGACCACATGCCCAGTCTGCCTGTTGGGTAACCTGTTGCCAGGGGAGGAGGAGGCCTGCAGGTGTCACCCTGTGCCAAAATTCCTGGCTCTCCCTTTTCATGGTTTGTTGGCTGTAACCTAGTGATATTTATAGGTGTGTAGGATTGTTTATGTTCTGTTGTGCTCAGGGAGGAGTAGTTGGATCTGGCTTGACACACGTTGCTTCCTGTGCATGCCAACGTGTTTGCTGTTTTGTCTTGGGTGTAAGTTTACTCTGAGTTTAGTCAGGGTATGAGGAGACCTTAGAACTAGGGCAAGTTCCACACAGGTGCCTGGCACGTGGTCGGATGTAAGACATGAGTGATATGAGGTCCCCACTCTTCGGGCACCATAATTAGGTGAGGGGCTCATGATCCTATTCTGCCTCAGGGGCTTTGCCAAATCCACCACCAGAAACTACACAAAGTGCAAACTTTTCCCTACCTGTGGTCTAAGGTCTTGAGAATGGTTTAGGACAAAAGTAAACAATCAGAACTGCTAAGAGATCACTTCAGATTACAAAAAGGGGAAAGATTTAGGAAACTTGATCTTTAACCCTTTCTCATAAGTACTAAAATAATGCCTTTCCCAAACCTCCTTTTAGAGCCTCTATTCTCTGGAGTAGAAGCCAGATTACTTCGATAAGTATTAGAAATTGAGATTTGTCTCCAAGGCTTATCTCTGAGGCTATTTGTGGGGAAGGACACCTATAGAAATACTGGCTCTGAACGTTATTCTTCGCTTGATTTTTAAACATTGAAAGCAAATGAGAGACAGAATAAAAGGGTCGCAAACAGAAGCCATGAGTAGGAAGAAAGGGGGAAATTGGCCTGGAACATTTTTTCTTTGTTATAGGTCTCAGCTGTCAGAGTCCAGTCTCATGACTGTGACATATTCCCTCTGCATAAGTCACTTAGCATGGCTCAGGAATGGTCATCATTTCCTGTGACCTAGGACTGTTTATAGGCAGGTTTAGGGATTATTTTATCATAAACTAATATTTTCAGAAAGTGAGGTAGATTAATGCATCATCAGATCTTTAAATGCTAATATTTGAAAAGTGGGCCACTTTTGAAGAGGGTGAGAGGGAATAGGGTGTCCCTAATAAGGAAGACCCTCATCAACATCATACTAACCGATTACCTGGCTTCTGCAATCCTGTTTACCTATTGCATCAGCCACCTGAGACCCCACCCCTTGGGCCACCTCTACCTAATAAAAGTGGAAAAAACCAAGTAGACGGACTCAGAATTTGGTGGCAAGTCCCCTCTTGAGCCCACCTGTGAATAAATCTTGATTCTCCAACTCTCCGTGAGCTACACAGTTTGTCCTTGGAACCACCCGAGTAACACGTGCTGTAACATTCCTACACTCATTGAAACTCAATAGGCTAGGGGGAACGTGGGTGGGGTTGGCAGCATGGGGATGGGTCTTGGTAAATAATCTAAATAAACATGATGGCGCGGTGGCTCATGCCTGTAATCCTAGCACTCTGGGAGGCCGAGGTGGGAGGATTGCTCAAGGTCAGGAGTTCGAAACCAGCCTGAGCAAGAGTGAGACCCCCGTCTCTACTAAAAAAAATAGAAAGAAATTAATTGGCCAACTAAAAATATATAGAAAAAATTAGCCGGGCATGGTGGCACATGCCTATAGTCCCAGCTACCTGGGAGGCTGAGGCAGGAGGATTGCTTGAGCCCAGGAGTTTGAGGTTGCTGTGAACTAGGCTGACGCCACGGCAGTCACTCTAGCCCGGGCGACAGAGTGAGACTCTGTCTCAAAACAAACAAACAAACAAACATGACGAGAAAGGGAGAGCAGGGAAGCATGCAGAGAACCCAGGCACAATGCCGGGCCTGCTGTTTTGAAGGGCTCAGGCCACCCCCAGTTTTCTGGGGTGCCGGGAAAGCACCAGGCTGGTTGCATGGCAGGGAGGATGGGCAGTCCCAGGAGACAGAGAAGAGGCTACACCATGTGGAGCAGGAGGCTGGGATAAGAGGAGCTAGGTATTTAACAGAAAGCCACGATGGACCTTTCCTTTTATAGATGGCAAGGCGGAATCTAGACTCCAAGATGAGGACAGCAGCATGGATGGTACTGTCTGCAGTGCCATCTTCTGGCGATTTGTAGAAGAAGTTTTCTCTGCGCAGTTTTGTGAGGAGGGGATTTCAAGGAAGCAGGGCTGAGGATGTGCTTGGAGACATGAAATTTAGTTGTGATTATAGTGTGTCACTTACCACGGTCCCAAGGGAGAGACCCTCAATTTATCTGTGGATTTTCTCCTCCTGAAGTCCCTACACCAAGCACCTCAGCTTGTCCTGCTTTTGAAATGATGCCCAGACTGTCCCCTTTCTTCTGTTTCTACTGTTCCCATAGTGGTGCAGGCCCTGTCATATCAGAGCAGCTTCTTTTCTTTCTTTTTTTCTTTGAGACAGAGTCTTGCTCTGTTGCCCGGGCTAGATTGCTGTGGCATCAGCCTAGCTCACAGCAACCTCAAACTCGTGGGCTTGAGTGATCCTCCTGCCTCAGTCTCCTGAGTAGCCGGGACTACAGGCGCTCATTATCACACCCACCGAATTTTTTGTTTCTATTTTTAGTTGCTCAGATAATTTTTTCTATTTTTGGTAGAGATGGGGTCTAGCTCTTGCTCAGGCTGGTCTGGAACTCCTGACCTCCAGGGATCCTCCCACCTCAGCCTCCCAGACTGCTAGGATTACAGGTGTGAGCCACCACGCCAGGCCCAGAGAAGCTTCTTGATTTGTTATTTATACATTCATCGAACACTATCTAGGGCATTTGATATCATTATCTTATTTAATCTTCGCAATCATTCTATTAGGTGGGTGCCATAGCTTCGTTATAAAGGAAACCGAGCCTTAGAAAGTTGAAGTAACTCCCTGAGAAGGCGGCAGCTAGGAAACATCAGAGCTAGTTCACATCCATCCCCCCAGGCTGTCCCTCCATGCTTCCCCTTCATATTTTACAACGTTGGTTGGCTGTTTTATTTTTTCATTTTTTCAAAGGTATTGGCATCAATTCTACGTGATATTTTCTATCATTTTTAAAATGAATTAGTTTTTAAGTTGAAACATAATACCTGCATGTGTTAAAAAATAAAGCAGTCTACAAGTGTGACAATTATATACAATTAAATCTCCTTTCACTGCCGTTTCTAGCACACATTTTCATCCCATCATTTCCTGTAACAGAACCTCTAGCCACCTACCACGGCCTGCAGGAAAGAGTCTGAATTCCTCAGCTGCATTTACAGCCCTCCAGGTCGGACTCCACCCAGCGTAGCCACTCCTCATCGCCATTTCCTGCTGGCGCCGACACTGTTCCTCTGTCCTGGCCGACCCACGGAGTGTGTGACTACCCTCGCCTCCCTCCCTGGCCAAGGACCAACTTCTTCGGCTTCCTTGCCAGGACCCACCCTTTCCAATACTCCTTCTCTTGAGTAGGCTGGAGTGCAATGGTGTGATCATAAATAGCTCACTGCAGCCTCCATATTCTGGGCTCAAGCGATCCTCCTGCCTCAGCCTCCTGAGTAGCTGGAACTACAGGTGTGCGCCACCATGCCCGGCTAATTGTTTTTTTCTTTCTTATTTTTGTAGAGACAGGGTCTCACTATGTTGCTCAGGCTGGTCTTGACCTTCTGGCCTCAAGCAATGCTCCTGCCTCAGTCTCTCGAAGCACTGGGAGTACAGGTGTGAGCCACTGTGCCTAGCTGCTTGTGTCACATTTTGACCCCTAGTTAGAAACCTGGGTGATGGGTGGAACAGGGCCTTCTGGGTGGAGAGAACATTCATTTCTTCCTCATCTCCCTTGCCCAGTTCAGTGTTTAAGGCATGAGTTTCCCCTTTTCTTCAAATCTGTCATAGTTGTTCTTTGACTCTCTGTTCATGCCTCACTTTTCATCCAATCAACTTTCCTTCTTCTCTGTCTGGAAATTATCTCGAGGTCCAACTTCTGCCTTCAGGTGAGCCGACTCTTATCATTCCCATTTTGCAAAGGGAGGGGCACTCTGGAGTAAAGAGCCGCTGTAGCACGCAGCTGGCCCTGTCCTAGAGAAATGGGAGGGGGCGTTAGCAGGAGAAGCGAAGAGATTATAAACAGACCTACTGTGTTTCCCTGAAAATAAGACCGACCCATAAAATAAGCCCTAGCAGGATTTCTAAGCATTTGTGCAATATAAGCCCTACCCCGAAAATAAGACCTAGTGATGGGCGTGGCTATACAGCGTATCTGCACAACCCACGCATTTCGTCGTGGAGCGGTAAAGAAGACGAGCAGCCCTTCTCATCTGCCCCATGGTGACAGCTACTATCCCAGAGGTGACCGAAAAGGTGTGGGCAGCCCCACCAACAAGGTTGCCTCCCTCTGTCAGGTCCCGGCCATCCTGTGCGTGCTGCAAGCTGAGGCTTTGAGGGGAAAAATAACACATCCCTGAAAATAAGCCCTAGGGTGTCTTCTTGAGGAAAAATAAATATAAGACCCTGTCTTATTTTCGGGGAAACACGGTACATGGTGCCCACCTTCTCTTATGTCCTTTTCTGTGTCCTGAGAGTAATCTCTTGTGTGTGTGTGGGGGTCCAGGGTAAAGAGGAAGATTCGTTCTCTTCAAAACGTTCAGCTAAGGAGATAGTTGAGGTCCTGGAGGCTTGCTTGGTCCAGCTCCCCAAGGCAAGAGAGCAAATAGGAAATTGGGGCAGAGGCTCAAGTTTAGATGAATGGATGTACATTTGCCTGGAGTATCCTCTGCGTTAGAAATCCTTCGAGGACATAGCTTGGTGGGAAGGAGGCAGAATGGAACCGAGTCTGGTTGTGTGAGCAGCTGTCTGGCAGGGGGATGCGGGATCAGACCTCCCATCAATGGGCTGCAAGAGGCCCAGCGAAGTGGCTCACGCAGTGTAATCCTAGCACTCTGGGAGGCCGAGGGGGGAGGATGGCTTGAGCTCAAAAGTTCAAGACCAGCCTGAGCAAGAGTGAGACCCTGTCTCTACTAAAAATGGAAAGAATTAGCCGGGCATGGTGGCGCATGCCTATAGTCTCAGCTACTCAGGAGGCAGAGGCAGGAGGATCGCTTGAGCCCAGGAGTTTGAAAGGTTGCTGTGAGCTAGGCTGATGCCATGGCACTCTAGGCCCGGCAACAGAGCAAGACTCTGTCTCAAAAAAAAAAAAAAAAAAGGACTGCAAGTCTCAATTCCTGTGGATGTGGACATTCGAGTAGCCAGCCCAGGTAGGAGTGTGGATGCTAAGGCCCCCGGCTCCCCTTCTGGGGTGCTCTTGACGGCTTTTAGAAGCAGAGGTATTTCCGACACCAAATATAACCTCAAGAACTTGACCTAGTTTAACAGAGTATGTATATATAAGCTAATCAGTACTTAAAATGAAAAGCCCATTGGTGTCCAAAGAATGATGTGGGGTTTGTAGTCTGACTCAGGTAACATCTAGAACAATTTGTTTCCCAGATAATTTTCCCTTGAAGAGGTAATGCTAGGGAGAAACTTAGATTGTCCAATGTAGACTCCATATCTTGGGTTCTGACCGCAGAGAACTTCATTCAAATACAGTTGCACATGAACATATACTAAAGTGTTTTGTAAAAGTAGTACAGGAGGATATTATACGTATTTGATGTCAGGGCATCACCACAACTTTCCACTGTTAAAGGCCTTAACCTTATCTTTTCGAGTCTTTTCTTTTTATTTTCAACTTCAGGTCTAGCGATTTGTCAGGCCAGCTCTGGGTGATTCATGTCGGCAAGAAGACTGAGAATGAACACAGACGCATTTGGGAGGGCTGCTCTCTGTGTGGCGTTGAACTGGGGCTAAAAATAGGTGGGGGTTCCTGGGGCAGCCTCCTTGGTGGCCACAAGTACCACAAAAGGAAAACTCAGCAGGGAAATCTGTGTTCGAGCCCTGCCCACAGAGAGGGCAAAAGCCACCACCCCTGTCACCCCTTTTGCCCTACAGGAAAAGCTCAGGGTGACAATGAATTTGGTGCTTTCAAAATGTCAGGGCTCCCACAGCAAACTCTCACTCCTTCCCACCCCGGCCTCTGATCGGAGGCCTTCTTTCTTAGTTTCTGCTTTCTTAGTTCAAGCACAAATGTTTCTCCCTGACTGCCTGTAGCTATGTTTTGTGAAAAGACTGATTGAGATAAAGGGAATGTGAAATATTGACACAACAGGACTAATACAAGAAAAAAAAAAAAGGAAATTCTAAAGAAAAAAAGCACTGTAGATAAAGAAAAAATAAACATTAAATTGTCAAGCATTTATTAAGTACTTATTTTGTGCCAGACACTGTGCTGGGGTATGGAGGTATGAAAAAAACATATATATGTGTATGGCTCCTATATTCAAGGAGCTTCTAGGCTGGTGGGGAGAGAACTGGGTAAATTAGTGAATCTAGTAAGGAGTGATAAGAGATATGGCCGAGGTAAGAACAAATTGCTTTGGAAGCATGGAACAGGAGAAGTTGAGTCAGTCTGAGAGGGGTGATCAGGGGCGGCTTTTTTTTTTTTCCTGAGACAAGGTCTAGCTCTGTCGTCCAGGCTAGAGCACAGTGGCATCATCATAGCTCACTGCTATCTCGAACTCCTAGGCTCAAGTGATCCTCTCGCCTCAGCCTCCTGAGTAGCTGGGACTGCAGACGTGAGCCACTATGCCTGGCAGTTTTTCTATTTTTTGCACAGTTGGAGTCTTGCTGTGTTGCCCAGGCTGGTCTGGAACTCCTTGCCTCAAGTGATCCTCTTGCCTTGGCCTCTCAGAGTGCTAGGATTACAGGTGTGAGCATTACAGAAGGGTGGCTTTTTAAAAGTAGGAGTCAGGAGCAGGAAGAAAGACGTGCCAGGCAGAGTGTTGAGCCCGAGGAGCACGGAGGTGTCAAACAAGCAGTTCCACAGGGTTTACGTGTGGCGGAAGGCATGAGTGAGAATATTAGAAAGACACGGTACACAGCCATGTGACCGGGCAGAAAAGCTGGAGCAGCACCCTGAAAGCCATGGACAGGCATGGGGTGTCCCCATGGGGCCACCCCCATGGGGACACCCCATGTGGGTGGGGTTGTAAATGGTGGCTATGATCAGGTGTGTGTTGTGGATGACAGTGTGGCCAATGCGCCAGCGTGGGTTAGGCATGAGGCTGTTGGCCAGTGAAAGACGGTAACTGGAAAGCGAGATGGCTAAAGAGAGATCTAAGAACAAGGGTCTACAGGTCGTGGTAACTGATTGGATGAGGGTGGTGGAGAGAGGGAAGAGTCTAGCAACTCTGTTTCTGACTTTGGCTCCTTAGTGGGAAAATAGGAGGAAGAGAAGGTTGAGGGGAAGATGATGGGTTCCATCTTGAATTTCAAGGGCCCGGAAGACATATAACAGGCGATTTAGTGTGGAGAGTTGGAAGTCATCAGTTTATCTGAGAAGCGGACAGAACCACCCAGGAATTGTGTGTAGCGGTCCCAAGACCAAGACTGGGAACACCTATAACGGGTGAGCTGAGCTGAGGAGCCAGTGACAGAAACTGAGAAACAACATCCAAAGAGGTTGAGGAAAGGCAGAAGAGCTGTCCCAGAAGCTGAAAAAGGTGACAGGTATGAGAAGATGGTCTTTGTAAACGTGCCAAGTATGGCAAGACTGTGCGTCTGTGTGAAGTCGTGCGGATCTGGTAAAGCTCACTGAAGCAGGCCAACTCAAGAAGAAAACGGCCAGACTGAAATTAAAGAAAGTTTTAGTTAACATGTGACGCTTAATTACTTTCAAGTATACAATTACAAGGCTAGCTAAAGGCGTCCTTTGGGGCTGTGATTGGGGCTGTGATTCAAAGATTTACGACTACTCCATTAAAAGCAGGTAATGAAACTCTGGCATCTCTTTGGTTTCATGGTTGAAGAGACGGAGGCTGACGAGGTTCAGTGATGTGTCCCGGGTCACACAGTTAAACAGACCGGACTAACATCCAGGTGTCCGGATCGCGAGCCCACTGCCCTCTCCTCTGTGTCAGTGGTTAGTTCCCAAACTTCAGCTTGCACCAGAGTCATCGGGAGGGTTTGTTAAAACCCTGATTGCCGGCCCCGCCCCAGAGATTTTTATTCAGTAATTCTGGGTGTGGCTTGAGAACGGTTTCTCACAAGTTCCAGGCCACCTCTTGCTCCTGGCCCAGGACCCCTTGTTGAGAGCCACTGCTCTCTAAGTACTTGAGGATTCTAGAAAGCACTTAGGTCTTTCGAGTTGCTTAATCATTTTCCCAGAAACCCTCCTTACTTTTTTTTTTTTTTGAGACAGAGCCTCACTCTGTTGCCCAGGCTAGAGTGAGTGCCATGGCGTCAGCCTAGCTCACAGCAACCTCAAACTCCTGGGCTCAAGCAATCCTGCTGCCTCAGCCTCCCAAGTAGCTGGGACTACAGGCATGTGCCACCATGCCCGGCTAATTTTTTCTATATATATTAGTTGGCCAATTAATTTCTTTCTATTTATAGTAGAGACAGGGGTCTCACTCTTGCTCAGGCTGGTTTCAAACTCCTGACCTTGAGCAATCCGCCCGCCTCGGCCTCCCAGAGTGCTAGGATTATAGGCGTGAGCCACCATACCCAGCCCAGAAATCCTCCTTATATTATTAATTTGCTTTAAAAAAATAGGTTCTTCATGCCAATCAGAGCATCCTTGTGGGAAAGTATGAATGTGGATCTGAACTTTACTCATTAGAAACTCTGTTTTAGGCTGGGCGCGGTGGCTCATGCCTGTAATCCTAGCACTCTGGGAGCCGAGACGGGCGGATAGCTCAAGGTCAGGAGTTCGAGACTAGCCTGAGCAAGAGCGAGACCCCCGTCTCTACTAGAAAGAAATTAATTGGACAACTAATATATATAGAAAAAATTAGCCGGGCATGGTGGCACATGCCTGTAGTCCCAGCTACTCGGGAGGCTGAGGCAGCAGGATTGCTTGAGCCCAGGAGTTTGAGGTTGCTGTGAGCTAGGCTGAGGCCACGACACTCTAGCCCGGGCAACAGAGTGAGACTCTGCCTCAAAGGAAAAATAAAGAAAACTCTGTTTTGAGCACTCATGCTGTTTTAGACACTGTTCTGGGCTTTAAAGACACAGTAAAATACTCTGCCCTCAGAGAGATACAAACATACATGATAAATAAGTAAAATATATAATACAGTGATGAGAGTCCTACGGAGAAAGCGATGCATCAGGGGAGTGTGGAAATGCAGGGCCGGAGGGCACAGGCGGCTAGAGGGGATAAGGCCACAGGGGAGGGAAGGCTTGGAAGAGACCGCGAGGCTGTCTCGGGGAGGACGGTCCAGGCGGTGTCCAGAGGGTGCAGAGGCCCCGAGGTGGGAGCACTGTGAGGAACAGCAGGAGCCAGTGTGGGTGACTAGGATGAGTCAGGGGGAACAGTAATAGGAAATGAAGTCAGAGGTAACAGAAAGCCAGATAAATGCTGGGATCTTAGGAACTGATTTTGACGATATTTAGTAAATTCCCCATAAAATGTCACGTCACTCCATTTCTCTTGCATTAAAGCGTACTGGTTACTTTTGAGGCAACATGAGGTCCCAGCCTTGCGTGGGCCCCGGGAGCTCCTGAAGCTCTGGCTGTCCCAGTGCTGAAGGGTCACACCAGTTCCCTCCACAAAGTGGCTAAGTTTGCTCAGCTGCTTGTTTTCCCAAAACAACTGAGAGAGGAGACAGATATGGAAGGAAATATGTCTCTTCAGCCACCTTTTACACATACATGTGCACTAGCCCGTCCTCCCCCCTCACCCCCACACCCATCCTCAGCCCCTTCACTAAATGCCAAGAGAATTGCCCTGGCAATGTCTGCTACATTTTTTCTGAATTACAAATTACATTGTCTACACTTCTGGGAAAAATTGACCCCACCCTTATGAGTCGAGAGCTATGGCTCAAACCTTCAGTTCTTTTTATGGTCAAGTTTTGGGTCCTGGCCCACCCTACAACCACCTGTAATGGAAAATAAAAAGACTCAACACTTTTTTTTTTTTTTTTGACAAAGTCTGGTGGTGGCGTCATCATAGCTCACAGCAACCTCCAACTCCTGGGCTCAAGTGATCCTCCTGCCTCAGTTTCCTGAGTAGCTAGGACTACACATGCTTGCCATGAGGCCCAGGTAATTTTTCTAATTTTAGTAAAGATAGGATCTTGCACTTGCTCAGGCTGGTCTCAAACTTCTAAGCTCAAGAAATCCTCCTGCCTCAGCCTCCCAGAGTGCTAGGATTACAGATGTGAGCCACTGCATCCGGCCAAGACTCAACACTTTAAAGTACAGACTAGGATATTCGTTTTTCTGGAGGATTACTGAAATTATATTCATTTTTTTTCTTTAAGCCTATAGTGCCGGCCGGGTGCGGTGGCTCATGCCTGTAATCCTAGCATTCTGGGAGGCCGAGCCGGGCGGATCATTCAAGGTCAGGAGTTCTAAACCAGCCTGAGCAAGAGCAAGACCCTGTCTCTACTAAAAATAGAAAGAAATTAATTGGCCAACTAAAATATATATAGAAAAAACTAGCCAGGCATGGTGGCGCATGTCTGTAGTCCCAGCTACTCGGGAGGCTGAGGCAGGAGGATCGCTTGAGCCCAGGAGTTTGAGGTTGCTGTGAGCTAGGCTGACACCATGGCACTCTGGCGCTGGCAACAGAGTGAGACTCTGTCTCAAAAAAAAAGCCCATAGTGCCATGAATGAAATTATATTCAAACACATAGAAATCTTAAAGGTATAAGGTATAATAGTTGCCGCAGTCAAAGGCAGACTACTAGGCTGGATGGATAACTAGTGTAAGAAAGTTTTGCATTTTGTGTTTTTGCATAGACAATATGACCTGGAATAGAACTAGATCTACGGTTCAGTGAAGTGCTTGACTGTGTTGTCTTGGAGCCTTGGGCTAAGTCCTGCAAAAACATAGGCCCTAAAAAATGCGGTCCTTGATTCTAAGAGGTTATGGTCAAATAAAAATGTCCTAGACTTCTGACAATGTAGGTGTATTTATAAAGATTAGTGTTTTCACATTGGTACAGTAGAAATATTTCCTAGCAAAACAAAATAGAAATGTAAGCTCCCTCACATTTTGATTTTAAACCTTTAGAGACCAAATTTGTTTCGATATAATTTTGAAGTCATATTAGCAAATTATCAAGTCATCTGTGGGTGAAAATTATAACGTATTGGATTTAAAAACACAGTTTTCATCAATGGCTTATTTTCTTTCTTGATAGCCCACACAGAATAGAAGGTGACTTTCTGTAGGTGAAGTTGCCAACCTCTCTGGGGCAGACTGCTCTGTTCCACCCAGAAAAATACATCATGTGTGGGTTACTTCAAGATCCTAGCAGCTTCTGCTCCGAGAGTCTGAAGGCTCTTTGGGACAGGGATATTTTTTTGGTTGATCCCTAGAATCTTAGACTGTGGGAGCTAGAAGTAACCTTTAAGATCATTTAGTCCAGGCGTCCTCAAACTACAGCCCGCGGGCCACATGCCACCTGCCTAGGACATTCATCCGGCCCCGCCAGGTGTTTTTGCCGCAGCTGCCTGTCCTGCTTAGCAGCCGACTCGTCCTGGGCCCACAGTGCGCACTCTCCAAAGGTCTGAGGGACAGTGGACTGGTCCCCTATTTAAAAAGTTTGAGGACCCCTGATTTAGTCCAAAACTAGATTCCTTTGATGCTTAAGGCATGTCTTCAACACTCTTACCAAGTTGTCTACCAACTTTGGTCAAACACCTCTAGTGTTTGCACTTAAGAATGGTATTAGGTGAGAAGCCAGACCCTGATTCCATTTACTGAGGAAGGTCTTTGTGCAGGAGGTAAGCTCTGGCATGGTTAATATGTTCAATTTAAATGTAATTCGATTCAATTAAGAAAGAGGAAAAGGAAACTTGGCTAATGCCTCTTTTCTTTTGCCAAATGAAACAATATTGTGGATAGATAATCAAGACTATCTCTTTGGAACACAGCTAAATGGTAAACACCCTGTGCTCGTATTTCCCATCCTAATAAAAAAACAGTCCCAAATGCCAGACCACAGTAGCAAAAAGCTTAATATTGTCTCCCACCTCAGTAAGCCATCATTCCCTGTCTCCACCAACACAAAAAAATTTTATGGCCCCGTCTTTACATGAATCACTCTGTGAAAATGATAGTAAATGTAATAGTTCCAGACAGCACAATTATCTAAATGTCTCCCTATTAGCCATTTGAATGGCTAAAGCCTTATAATCAAATGAGAGTGAATGCTAATTGAAATCTAATAGAGCTTACATCCTTGTGATTAGGTATCAGAATTTGATTCCAATATTGTTAAATTACAGACAGGGCCCATCAAGTCCCACTAAAAATAAATATTGTAACCTCAATGGCCAAAGGAGATGGATTCTTTCAATAAACAAATCAAACTGGAACGGGTTTGTGCGGTGTTACCTCCACCTACTGGGGCTTAGTGGAACTGCAGGGACAATCTTTCCTTTGGCATGGCATCTACTGTTTTTCTAACCCAACTAGTTTCTTTTTTTTTTTTTTTGAGACAGAGTCTCACTCTGTTGCCTGGGCTAGAGTGCCATGGCGTCAGCTTAGCTCACAGCAACCTCAAACTCCTGGACCCAAGCGATCCTCCTGCCTCAGCCTCCCAAGAAGCTGGGACTACAGGCAGGCGCCACCATGCCCGGCTAATTTTTTCTCTATATTTTTAATTGGCTGATTTATTTCTTTCTATTTTTTTAGTAGAGATGTGGTCTCGCTCAGGCTGGTTTCGAACTCCTGACCTTGAGCGATCCGCCTGCCTCGGCCTCCCAGAGTGCTAGGATTACAGGCGTGAGCCACAGCGCCTGGCCCCAACTAGTTTCTTGACAAGCAAGAGAAACTGCCCAAATTTTTAATTCTGTGGCTCAATGTGATTAATTATCATGGAAAAATGTTAATAATGTTCACTTCTGGAAAAAGCGGCCAAGATGATTACAGAGAAATTCATATTCATTAACTTCAGAAAACAAAGGGGACAAAGTTAAAAATATCCCTGGGCTGGAAGATTCGGTGAAGACTACAGGTGAAGTTAAATGAACTTAGTGGATCCAGATTATGGAGTGATTCTGAGTAAATAGCTAGAGAAATGACCCTTAATGACGCCCCACGTTCCAGATGACTCTGTTCTGCTAATGGAAGATTCACTTACTGTTTTTAATACCTCTAGAATGAATAACATTTATTGAATCTCTACTATGTAAGAATACAGTCTCCAGGTGAGTAAAATAAGAAGTATAAAATGTCCCTCTTCAGGGAGTTTATAATCAGTTCAATGGAGAGAATACAGGAAAATATGTGATAGTTTATACTGGTAATTAAGGACTGATTTTGTCATATGGTAGTCTCCCAAGAAAGAATGCTTGAAGTGTAAATTTTCCGAAGCTTTGCATGTATGACAATACGTTTTTTTTTTTTTTTAAGGTACAAGGTCTTGCTTTGTCGCCCAGGCTGGAGTGTGATGGTGCCATCATAACCTCAAACTCCTGTGCCCAAGCAATGTCCCGCCTCAGCCTCCTGAGTTAGCTAGGACTCTGTAGCTGGCTAATTTTTCTTCTCCTTCATCTTTTTTTTTTTGTAGAGACAGAGTCTCACTATGTTGCCCAGGCTGGTCTCCAACCCCTAAACTCAAGTGATCCTCTTGCTTTGGCCTCCCAAGTGCTGGGATTGTAGACATGAGCCACTGTGTCTGGCTGACAATGCCTTTTTTTTTTTTTTTTTGAGACAGAGTCACGCTTTGTTGCCCAGGCTAGAGCGAGTGCCATGGCCTCAGCCTAGCTCACAGCAACCTCAAACTCCTGGGCTCAAGCGATCCTTCTGCCTCAGCCTCCCGAGTGGCTGGGACTACAGGCATGCGCCACCATGCCCGGCTCATTTTTTCTATATATTTTTAGTTGGCCAATTAATTTCTTTCTATTTTATAGTAGAGACGGGGGGGGGTCTCACTCTTGCTCAGGCTGGTTTCGAACTCCTGAGCTCGAGCAATCCTCCCGCCTCGGCCTCCCAGAGTGCTTGGATTACAGGCGTGAGCCACCGCGCCC
The DNA here is from genome assembly GCA_008750895.1 of Mirza zaza. Lineage (NCBI taxonomy): Eukaryota > Metazoa > Chordata > Mammalia > Primates > Cheirogaleidae > Mirza > Mirza zaza. The sequence goes on along the minus strand of VSMD01024925.1, from coordinate 12,910 downwards.
GGTCCTGTCAATGCCTTTATTCTACTCTCGTGCTTAAGAAGTTTGGCTAGATAAAGTATAATTTTTTCTCACTTGTCAAGTGCATAGGGAAGCATGATTGTAAAACATATGGCCCTTGAATGTGGGTGGTAGAGGAGGGATAGTAAGTCAAATCTGTTGCCTAATTTTATGAACTACATAGTAAGGTCTACATATTGGCATACTGTATTTGGCCTAAATTAGCCCAGATTTTTAAAATTGTAATTTTCTTTACTGTAGCGTGTATTCCTAAACCACACTGAATTGTTAGTGAATAAGGCAAGAATATCAACATGTAAATGAAAAAAGTTTGAATAGAATTGATAGGAAAGGCAGAGAAAGATCACCTGAAATGTTTAATAAGGCTTCTAATATATCTGAAGGATAAAAGGCTGATTTCAATGCCAGCATTATGGCTGGTGACAGGCAGAACAAGTCCCCACCCCTGTACACCCCAGATATCTGAGTCCTAATTTCCAGAACTTGTGAGTATGTTAGCTTACGTAGCAAACCTAACAACCTAACCCATGTTAGGTTACGTAGTAGGGAATTAAAGCTGCAGACGCAATGGAGGCTGCTAATCAGGTGACTTTGAGATGAGAGATTAGCCTGGCTTCTCCAGGTGAACCTAATGTGATCACACGGGGCCTTAGAAATAGGCGAGGGAGGCAGATGAGAGAACCAGAGAGATGGCAGTGTGGAAAGGGCTTGGCCTGATACTGCTGGCTTTGAAGGTGGAGTCCCAAGGCAACAAGCCAAGGAGTGCAAGTGGCTTCTAGAAGCTGGAAAGAGGTGAGGAAATGGATTCTCTTGTAGAGCCTCTAGGAGGAGTGCAGCCCTGCTGACACCTTGATTTTAGCACAGTGAGACTCATTTTGGACTTCTGACCTTCAGAACTGTTAGAAAATATTTGTATTGTTTAAGCCAGTACATTTGTAATTTGTTACGGCAGCGATAGGAAAGTGAACACATGGATTGACAGGAGAAAAGCCGAAGGTGAAGAGGCCACTAGAGATCAAGGTATCATTATGTAGGGCAGTAGATATGGAATCAGAAGACCAGTTGAGGTTCCTGGTTCTGCTAGTTGCGACCCGTGGAACCCAGATCAAGTCACTTAGCCTCTCTGTGTCTCAATATCTCCATCTGGACAAAGGGATGACAATAGTATGTCCTCAGAGGGCTGTTGTGAGGCAGAAATGAGACAATCTCTGTAAGCCCTCAGCACACAGTGCCTTTGGAAGCCCTGACATATGGAGCTTCTGTTGCTGTTGATAGCTTGTTATCACTACCACTGCTACAGGCTTTACGGTGGTGTTTTTTTTTTTTTTAGTGATTGTTTATTTACAAAATTATATGTACAACATATACATGTTTAGCCAAAATTCAACTGGAAAGCATTACAGATTAAAGTTACATTAGAATTTTGTGTAAATCTAGGTCTTGTTTAAGGGAACTTTCGGGCCAGGCGCAGTGGCTTATGCCTGTAATCCTAGCACTCTGGAAGGCCGAGGCAGGAGGATTCCTTGAGCTCAGGAGTTCGAGACCAGCCTGAGCAAGAACGAGACCCCGTCTCTACTATGAATAGAAAAAAATTAGCCAAACAACTAAAAATAGAAAAAAATTAGCCGGGCATGGTGGTGCGTGCCTATAGTCCCAGCTACTGGGGAGGCTGAGACAGAAGGATCACTTGAGCCCAGGAGTTTGAGGTTGCTATGAGCTAGGCTGACGCCACAGCACTCTAGCCCGGGCAAGAAAGTGAGACTCTGTCTCAAAAAAAAGAACTTTCAATTAAACCTACCCCTCTATAATCACATTTCAGGGTTGGTGTTTCCTACACGGTAGAAGATGGACCTTGCCTTCCAGAGAGGAAAACAGACCGTTTCAGTGTAAGCAGGTATTCTTGAAATCTTGATTGGCAACTATAACTCTCAAATTAAATTTACCTCTTGTTAATCATGATGATCAGGTGCCAGTTTAACGTGTCACTCTTTTGTTAAAGTTTTAGGAATGATTCAGAATATGCAGAACTATACACTGTTAAATGTGGTGCTAAATTTTGCAGTTGAGGATCTCTCCAATGTAGATTTTTTACTTGATTGCCCTTCTAATTAAAAGTCGGTTTTGTATTATAGATATGATTCCTATGATTATACATAATTTAAGCTTTTATATTCATAAGAAGTTGCAAAATAGTATAGAGAATTCCCCTGCATCCCTCACTGGGCTTCTTTCAATGATATCAAAACCAGCAAACTGGTATGTGAACAGTGCTTTAAAATTTATCAAACGTATAGATTTGTGTAACCTCTACTATGATCAGGATAGAGTTGTGCCATCACCACAAAAATACTCCCTTGTACTACCCTCCGTGGTCAGACCCTCCTCTGTCCCTAAGCCCTGGTGATGACTGATCTGCATGTTACATAAATGGAATTACACTGTAAATTTTTGAGATTGGGTTTTTTTCACTCAGTGTAATGCCCTTGAAATCCATCCAAGTTGTTGCAGTTGTTGCATGTGTTAATGGTTTGCTCCTTTTTCTTAATGAGTGGTATTAAATATCGTATGGCGGAATCGCAGTTTGTCCCTTCACCTGTTGAAGGATGTTTGTTTCCAGTTTTTAGCTCTTACAAATAAAACTGCTATAAACATTCATGTACAGGTTTTTGTGTAAACATAAGCTTTATTTCTTTAAGATAAATACCCAGTTTTGTAAGGTTTTAAGGGTTAAGATCTTTAATGTTAAAATGCTTTGTAAGTGGCAATGCTCGATTCAAACTTAGGGTAGATTAAGGTAGATTTACTCTGAGTTATATTAAGAATGATAAAGAGTGACAAAGGGCTGAAAAATTATGGGCGAAGTAGTGGTAAGAGTTGGTGGCAAAGGGAACCCAGTTTTGAGTTTTTCCTTTTGGAGAAGATAAAATGCCATTTGTTAGGTGATAGAATGTATGAGAGTCAGGGGCAGCCTTTCACAGAGTGGGAATGTGAGATTGAGTTAGAAACAAAAGATTGAAATATCTTGGTACACTGGCCTCTGGAGAATATATACAATTGGTGGAGAGAATTTTAATAAGAAGAAAGATGAACAAAGGCAGATTCATTCATTCATCCAACAAATATTTACTGGAACCCTATTATTTGCCATGTATTGTTCTTGGCGCCAGATACACCAGTGAACATACTAAAGTCCCTGCGTTATGGAGCTTACATTCTTGTATTTTTTTTTTTTTTTTTTTTTGAGACAGAGTCTCGTTTTGTTGCCCAGGCTAGAGTGAGTGCCGTGGCGTCAGCCTAGCTCACAGCAACCTCGAACTCCTGGGCTCAAGCAATCCTCCTGCCTCAGCCTCCTGAATAGCTGGGACTACAGGCATGTGCCACCATGCCTGGCTAATTTTTTCTAGATATATTAGTTGGCCAAATTAATTTCTTTCTATTTATAGTAGAGACAGGGTCTCACTCTTGTTCAGGCTGGTTTCGAACTCCTGACCTCGAGCAATCCGCCCACTTTGGCCTCCCAGAGTGCTAGGATAACAGGCGTGAGCCACCGCACCCGGCCTACATTCTTGTATAGTTGGTGTTATTATTAATGATTTCTTGGCTCCTATTACATCTCTCACACATACCATGATGATAAAGTGTACTCATTGGTTAAAGAGAGGCATTATGCTAGTAAGTGCTGGTGGTTTTTTGTTTGGTTTGTTTGGTCTTTTTTGGTCCATATAGACACGTACTGATTTTCAAGTCTGCTTGGAAGATCAGGAAAAAACAAATGAAACATAGTGCCATAGATCTTTATTCTTGCATCATTTGCTGTGTGGAGAGGGATGTTCCCATTGTATCACCTTTTGTAGCTTTTTTCTAGACAGGATGGATGACTGTACTTTTTCACTGACCCTCTCTTTTCCAGAGTAGGAGCCTGGGGTATTGGAAAGGAGTGAATTTTAGGACTGTTTTACAGAAACAAAATATTACAGATACAATTGAAGCTCTTTTTGAACCCTTTCTCAATCTCAGTTCCCTTGCTGTCTCACCAGTATGTATCTTCCTAACCATGTTTTCATATGTTTGGTAGATATAAATGTATCCATAAATAATAGACACTATTGTTAAGACTTACATAAATGGCATATTGAATGTATCATTTTGCAACTTGCTTTTTCACTTACCATTATGATTTGAGATTTACTCATAGTGATGCATGTTGTTCATTCATTTAACTTCATTACTATATTCTATATTCATACATTTCCTTTATTGCTGGTTTCTAGTTTTTCACAATTGCGGATAGGACTATGGTAAGGATTTTTGTATGTGTTCCCTTAGGCACATGTGTGATGGTTTCTCCAGGGCAGTGATTCTCAAAGTGTGGTGCCCGAGCCAGCAACGTCTGTATCACCTGAAACTTGTTAGAAATGGAAATTCTTCCTTTTTTTTCTTTTTTTGAGACAGAGTCCCACTCTGTTGCCCAGGCTAGAGTGCTGTGGAATCAGCCTAGCTCACAGCAACCTCAAACTCCTGGGCTCAAGCGATCCTTCTGCCTCAGCCTCCTGAGAAGCTTGGACTACAGGCATGTGCCATCACGCCTGGCTAATTTTTTCTGTTTTTAGTAGAGGCGGGGTCTCATTCTTGCTCAGGCTGGTCTCAAACTCCTGACCTCAAGAGATCCTCCCACTTTGGGCTCCCAGAGTGCTAGGATTACAGGCATGATCCACCGCACCAAACCGGAAATGCAAATTTTTGGGCCTGAACTCAGGTTTACTAAATCAGAAACTGGGGGTGAGCCCAACAAACTATTTTAACAAGCTCTCCAGTGATTGTGATGCATATTAAAGCTTGAGAATTACTGCTCTAGCTATATACATTTTACAGTAAAATTGCTGGATTATAGGATATGTGTATTTGGAAATCTGAGATTTAAACAAATTGTCTTAAATGATTGTGTTAATTTACACTTAAGTATCATTTCTCAGTCTATAGCTTAACTTTTTAAAAATGATAACTTGTCATAGAAAAGCTTTACATTCTAATGTGATTTAATTTAATATTTTCTTTGTGCTTTTGGTCTTGTGTTCAGAAGTCATAATCTCTTAAATTGTCTTTGTTAATGGAAAAAACTCTGAACTCTGTAAAAATAATTTAAAGAAGCTTACTTTGAGCCAAATATGTATGACCCTAGTCCAGAGCACATGGTTTCAAAAGGGCCTTAGAAAATGTGCCCCAGGCAGCCAAGTTACAGTTTGGTTTTATAATTCATGGAGATAGGAATTACACATAAAATGATCACTTCTTGGCCTTTTGGCTAAGATCAAGTGTAGGGATTACACATAAAATCATAAATCAATACGTGGAAGGTGTACATTGGTTTGGCCTGAAAAGTCAGGACACCTCAAAGGGTGGGGGCTTACAGGTTATAGGTGGGCTCAAAGATTCTTTGATGTTGGTTAAAGAAATAAAGCTTTATCTAAAGCCTTGGACTATTTTAAGATAAGTCTGTTAATCAAGGACAAGCCACTGGACAGGAGTTAAGTGATCTGTTACGTAAATTGATGGCCCGCAGGTAATTTTAACCTTTACCCTGCACAGCCTTAATAAAAATAATTTAGTTATTGTCTGAGTTGTATCTGAACTCCTTTCTTTTTGGTGGCCAGGAACTCAGTTTCAAGGTTTTTCTGGGGTCCTCTTGACTAAGGGGGGGTCCACTCAATTTGGGGGGGTGCTTAGGATTTCATTTTTAGCTCACATCTTCTAATTACTTTAAATTTTCATTTTTCCCATTTAGGTCTTTGAACATCTAAAATTCAAATATAGTTGTGCTTTTTTCTGATCTGCTCTTGCTGAAGGGATCTGGCTCTTGCCAACTTTAAGAAACCTAACAGTGTCATTGTGGGCACAGATTTGGTGAGGGGGGCTGTGGGCAGCTGGTAATTGGTAATACATGTGAATGATTAAAAAAAAAAAATTCAAGCCTGGTGCAGTGGCAAATGCCTGTTGTCTCAGCTACACAGGAGGCTGAGGCAGGAGGATCATTTGAGCCCAGGAATTTGAGCCTTTGAATAACCACCAGTGAGGTCCTGTCTCTTAAATAAATAAATGAAGCCAAAGGGTTTACAATAATGAAAAGCACAGGTTTATTTTAATATGAATAGAGGATAAGTTGGCATTGCTTTCTACAGTTGTTTTATTTATAGTGCTGTGGAATTGGTGAGCTTATTTATTTTAGTGTATCATATATGCCATTGCATATGGGTCCTGTTAAAGCCACACAAAGGCTATGAAAATTGTTCTGCTTCAAAATACATTATTTGGAGATAAGTGATTCGTAGTACAGATTCCAAGAAAGTAGGATTTGGCGGTAATTTGCAGTTCACTGGGAAAAAGCCTTCTAATACTTTTAGCTGACCCCAGACAGTCCCAGCGTGTGGAACAATGCCTAGCACATAGTGTTTTCTAAGTGTTGATTCACTGATTGATTACAGAAGGTGCTGAGCTACCCAAACTTTCTGACTGTCTGACTTTTACCTAGGAATGCTAGTCCTGCAGAAGAAAAGCTGAGATCCTGGTATTTACATATACCAACAGAGCAACACTTTATCAATCCTGTCTATCTGCTATTTCAAGTATTTAAAAATTTCAACAAACAATGGTGATCTGGGAAGTTTTACTAGTGTACAATTTGTACATTAATATTAGGCCTAGATTTTAATTTAATATACTTTGTGTTGAGTTCAAAAAATATTTTTTTTTGTGAACTACTGTGTGCTTCACTAACCTCTAAGGTTGCAATGATGGGTATGATACAGTCCCTGCTTAATCAAGATGATGTGTTTGGTAGACAGGGACCTTTGGCCCCTTCTGGGGACAAGGCTGGCGACTGCCACACCTGGGGGAGAAGGGGACACCCCATGAATCTGTGAACCAGAACTTAGCACACCAACTGCAAAAGAATGCAGAGGACTTTCTAGCCTGTGGGCCCAGCAGCGCAGGTATAACAGAGTTGGGAAAAGTGACTAGAACAACTAGCTTTCAGAGGTTCATGGGAGATCCCATGTGTAGTAAGACTTAGGTTGTATAACTCCCAACTGTCCAATCAAAGTGGTTCCATAGTGATGTTTGAGCCACGAGGAGGGTCCAAGCCAGACACTATGGAATAAGACTCGGACCATAACCAAGGCTTTTTTGTCACAACAAGGGGTCTGTTTGTTGTCTGTGGCAAATGTATCTTGTTCTCGCTCTGTAAATCTATATCTTGCTCTATAATCCTATCTTTCTCTCCTCAGTAAACCTCATTTTCACACTTGCCTTGTTTTCAGTGTGTCTGGTCATTCTTTGGCCAAGAGCGCACAACGAACCAACATTTCAGACTGTGATGTTCTTTCTCTGTATTATAAATGTGGCAAACCAGGTATATCTAATCTTAGTCCAATGTTGATATTTTTGGGGGTTGGCAGAAATGTCTTGCAAAATTCTTATCTACAAAGAATACAATATCTTCAATTGTATGTCTAAGCTGAAAACACGTAATAGTCCTAGTAGGCCTTATGGAATTGGATAAAGGGTTCAACGACAGAGGAAGCAGAGTTTCAGAGGGCAGGAGTGAGATGCATGTTGGTTTGTGAAACATGGAAGAAACAGTGAGAAGCAATTGGTACTCTAACCAAACCATTACACATTACAAAGTCTGGAAGGAGAGTTTTCCAGACTAGGGAGTGGTGCTGCCGGGCTCCTCAGCCTACTGGTAATTGGGACGTGTTTGTGAGGGTGGTCTCCTGCCGCCTTTCCACTCAGCTGTGCCCCAGCACCCTTCCATGGTCACCCAGTTCTCTTTGTACTTTTGTTTTGCTTTGCCTACCTCAATTCAGGGCTTTGCAATATAATGCCTAGAGGTTTAGTTTGTCATTGTAGAAATCAAATGAGCCTAGAGGTTATTTGGTTTTAATTATCATTCACTGAAACAATCAATGTAGAGGATTTAGTCATTCAAATGGTTAATGAAGGGACATTTAGGTAATTGCAACTGTTGGATGTTCTTCTTTCTGCTAATTGTTTTTATTGAACAAGATTTGTATCTAGGTCTTGAAGAGAAGTTGTTAAGGTACTGGGCCAACATTTTTTAAAAATTAAAAAAAATTTATTAAGGGTATATAATAGTTATATATATTTATAGAATGCATGTGATGTTTTGATACAGGCATATAATGTGTATTCATCAAATCAGGGTAATTGGGGTATCTGTCACCTCAAGCATTTATCATTTATTTGTGTTAGGAATATTCTAATTCTTTTAGTTAAAGTATATCCTAACTTATTGTTGATTATATCACTTTGTTGTGCTATCAAATATTGTTCATTCTACATAACTATATTTTTGTACCCATTAGCCATCCCCACTTTATCTCCCCCTCCCTTGTTACCCTTTCCAGCTTCTGGTAACCATCATTCTACTCACTGTATCCATGAGATCAATTGTTTTAATATTTAGCTCCCACATATGAGTCAGATCATATGAGATTTGTCTTTCTGTGCTTGGCTTATTTCATTTAATGTAATGTTCCCCAGTTCCATTCATGTTTTTACAAATGGCAGGATTTCATTCTTTTTTATGGCAGTATAGTATTCCACAGTGCATATGTACCATCATTTCTTTATCTAGTTATCCATTGATGGATACTTAGGTTGATTCCAAATCTTGGTTATTGTGAATAGTGTTACAATAAACATGGGAGTTCAGATATCTTTTCAATATACTGAGTTCTCTTCATTTTTGGATAAATTCCTAGCAGTGGGATTGCTGGGTCATATGGTAGTTCTATTTTTAGTTTTTTGAGGAAGCTCCATACTATTCTCCATAGTGGTTACACTAATTTACATTCCCATCCTTCTCCACATCCTTGCCAGTGTTTGTTATTGCCTGCCTTTTTGATAAAAGCTATTTGTACTGGGGTGAGATGATATCTTATTGTAGATTTGATTTGCATTTCTAAGATGAATGATTGTTACCAAAAGCTTGGTACTTGTCCCCAGGGCTGAATTGAACCAATGAGTATGAAGAATGAGGACAAGTGGTTTGAGGAAAAAGGAAAGAAATTAATAAATTTGCTGGCAAATGAGGAGGGTGGCAGACTAGCATCTCAAAAGACCACCATCTTGCCTTTAAGTTGAAAAACAGGGCTTTTTAAAAGGAAGTTTTCCACAGTTGGACTTGGGTCTGCATGACTGATGTCACATGTCATGGCTTTGGGCTGTTGTTGCTTAACTATAATCGGTTTCAGTCTTGGGTTATGATAATCTTATCTCTGGTGATAATGATCTTGTGGCTCCTGTTTGAACAATTTTGTTGAGCCATCTCCTATGGTTTAATATAATAGAAAACAGCAAAGAACATTTTTCTGCCCCTTTGATCACTGTCTTCAGGAAGGAATGCAAGTTTTAATTCCCAAAAGGAGAGGTTTTTTTTTTTTTTTTTTTTTTTGAGACACAGTCTTGCTTTGTTGCCCAGGCTAGAGTGAGTGCCCTGGCGTCAGCCTAGCTCACAGCAATTCTTTCTATTTATAGTAGAGACGGGTCTCGCTCTTGCTCAGGCTGGTTTTGAACTCGTGACCTCGAGCAATCCACCCAAGGCCTCCCAGAGTGCTAGGATTACAGGCGTGAGCCACCTTGCCGGGCCCAAAAGGAGAGGTTTTAAAGAAACAAATCATGAAACATTTCATTGTCCTTTTTCAGACCTTTACCTCTATTACACAATGATGTTGAACATTTTCTCATATGCCTGTTGGCCATTCGTATGTCATCTTTTGAGAAATGTCTATTCAGACCTTTAACAGGCCAGCATTTTGGAAGGAAGTGGTAGAAGGAGCTCTTCTGGGTCCTAAGCCTGGCCCCACTTTTCACTCTTATAATTGCTTTACTTACTGGTTTTTAAAATATGTATGGGCTGGGTGAGGTGGCTCATGCCTGTAATCCTAGCACTCTGGGAGGCTGAGGCGTGTGGATTGCTCGAGGTTAGGAGTTCGAGACCAGCCTGAGCAAGAGCGAAACCCTGTCTCTACTATAAATAGAAAGAAATTAATTGGCCAACTAATATATATAGAAAAAATTAGCCAGGCACGGTGGCGCATGCCTGTAGTCCCAGCTACTCAGGAGGCTGAGGCAGTAGAATTGCTTGAGCCCAGGAGTTTGAGGTTGCTGTGAGCTAGGCTGACACCAGGGCACTCACTCTAGCCTGGGCAACAAAGTGAGACTCTGTCTCAAAAAGAAAAAAAAAAAATCATGTATGCATAGCTTCTAGTGTCCATACACTGCATGTCAAATATACATGTCACAAACATGTATATTTGGCCATAGCTGTGTGCTTAGTTGCCATAACAGACTCTCTCAAGATTATGTAAAATAATGCACACTGCCCCAAGTGGAATTTTCGAGTGTAGTATTTTGCTTGGCTTCTCAATTACTTTTGTAATTCTAAGTTTATAACTCTAATCATCTAGTGCTGTTAGGGAGGAACTTTTTTTGTCTACCCTCTTAGCTTCAGTGACCAAGGCTTGTAAATTTAACTGACTAAAGAAAGACAGATTAACAGGAGGAAAGGTATGATTTTTATTCATAATATTTTTAAGTGCACAGGAACTTCACAGAAATGAAGGGAAAACTTGAAGTGCTTAGGCTCAGGAGCTGACATATCCCTCTTAACAAAGGAGGAAGCATTTGGGCTTCAGTGGACAATACATTATTTCAAGTGACTGGGAAATACATGAAGGAAACTAATGGCAGATAGGGGTTATTTTAGTAAGGTTTGTTTATGCGGACTCATCTTGGTGTGACATCTCTAGTAATGAGTCATTCTCCTCTTCCTAGCACAGAGAGGCACCTTCCTCAAAGGAAAATTTATGCCCTGCTCTTAGGCAGATAAGGGGAAGGCAGAGACCTTTTACTGCACGTCTGTTGTTTCTCAATTGCCTCCAGCTCAAAATAATCCTTATGCCAAAGTGACGTTTTGGGATGGCATATTCTGATCTCCTGTAGTACCATTTCCCCCAGTTTTAGAGGTAAGAAATGGAGGTGTAGAAAGGATAAAGGAGTTGCCTCTATTCACACAGCAAATTAGTGGTTGAGCTGGAACCAGATTCCCAGTCTTCTGACCCTGAGTCTTATAGTTACTTTTATCATCTGAGGGTCAGGACCCAGCAGATGCTTTGGTTGGGAACAGAAGACTAATTCAGGGTACATAGACTTTAGTGACCAATTCCTCCTAGACAAATGAGTGTTTACATTTTTATTTTCAATGAAGGTTAGATTTTAGCATCTAATTACATTGAAGAAGGGTTTATACTCTCCCTTTTTCTTTGAGTAAGGAAATGCGCACAAAAACCTTCACAATTTCATGATGCTGAAATAATGCAATTCCCACTGAAATCAATACATTGAAAAATATTAGAAAATACTTTTTTTACTGGTTCAATTATTACTAAATAATTAGATCTTTGTTCTCTACTTTTCAAGTGATTTAATCTTTTTTTCTGAATAGGAAGTTCTAAGTGTTCTTTGATTAAAAATTCAAACATTAGGCCAGGCGCAGTGCCTCACGCCTGTAATCCTAGCACTCTGGGAGGCCTAGGCGGGCGGATTGCTCAAGGTCAGGAGTTCGAAACCAGCCTGAGCAAGAGCGAGACCCCGTCTCTACTATAAATAGAAAGAAATTAGTTGGCCAACTAATATATATAGAAAAAATTAGCTGGGCATGGTGGCGCATGCCTGTAGTCCCAGCTACAGGGGAGGCTGAGGCAGCAGGATTGCTTGAGCCCAGGAGATTGAGGTTGCTATGAGCTAGGCTGACGCCATGGCACTCACTCTAGCCTGGGCAACAAAGCGAGACTCTGTCTCAAAAAAACCCAAAAAAACAACAAAAAAAAAACACAACAAATTCAAACATTAGAGACATATGCAATATGGATACTGACAATGTACCATGTCTATCACTCTTAGAGATAATCACTATCAATTATTTAGCGTATTTTTCTCCAGTTTTTTTTTCTATGCACATACTAATAAATATTACTGGTTTTCCCACAAAAATGGGATCATGTTATTTCTACTGTTTTTTTTAAATTTTAAAATACGAAGAAGGTACAAATGTTTTTGTTACATGGATACCTTGTATAATGCTTAAGTCAGGAATTTCAGTGTGCCTGTCACCAGAATAGTGTTCGTTGTACCTGATAGGTTAGTTTTTATCCCTCAACCCCCTCCCACCCTCCAACTTCTTTTTAAATTTAGGCTGTGTATGGTGGCTCATGCCTGTAATCCCAACACTTTGGGAAGTTGAGGTGGGAGGATCGCTTGAGTCCAGGAGTTCAAGACCAACCTGAGCCTCTACAAACAATAAAAACAAATTAGCTGGGTGTGGTGGTGCATGCCTGTAGTCCTAGCTACTTGGCAGGCTAAGGTGGGAGAACTGCTTTAGCTCTGGAGTTTGAAGTTGCCATGAGCTGTGGTTGTGCCACTACACTCTAGCCTGGGCGACAGTGAGACCCTGCCTCGGAAGAAAAAAAAAGATTGAAGTAAAATTTACATATAACAAAACTTACCATTTTAGCAATTTTAAAATTGTACAACTCAGTGGCTTTCAGTACATTCACTTTTAGTACATTCACATGCAACCAACACCACTATTAATTCTGGAATGTTTTTGCCACCCCATAGGGAAATATCATGCTCTATTCATATAGCTTTGCATCTTTTTCACTTAATGTATCCTACTATGTGATGTGACATATTGTCACTTTCCTTTTAATGGCTCTATAGCAGTGTAAGTACCATAGTTAAACAACCTCAATTAATGAACTGTTGGATTCTTCTAGGGTTTTTCTTTTCTTTTCCTTTTTTTTTTTTTTTT